>JBCIKM010476753.1:0-10230 GCA_039654465.1 Melibe viridis | reverse complement strand
GCTGCCAAGGTGGGGATAGTTTTTGCGCGTTATAAATGTGCATTATTATTATTATTATTATTATTATTATTATTATTTTTATCTTCTTAGGAAACAGGCGTGTGTCACGCCCGTAGTGATCAAAGTACTGACTGACTGCCCCAAAGATGGATTGCCCACTTCAGTCACGCCCAATGAAGTGCGTCTTTACACTTTCACCCGCAATAACGGCAATGTACATTACAAATCTGTCATTCTTTTTATAAAATTGAAAGAGAGGCGTACTCAATAATATGCATTTCCTTATAATGATCACAACATATTCGAATCAAACGAAATTTAAATTTAATCTCTGAGGCTCTATCGGTTTTATTCATGAGAAGTATCTAAAGGAAGTCTACTTATTAGTGTCAACCGACAAATCACTGAAAAGTAACGGATTTAGAACTTGATAATCCTAAAACCACCCTCAAAAGATTAGTTCAGAATGATTATGATGACGTTTACTTTGTTTATCAAAGTAATATTTCTGACTATAAAATGAAATGATTCTTTAGAACGATTTCCTCCACCTCCCTCCCCCCCCCCCCCCCTTACCCCTCAAAGTGGATAGCTGAAAATCCGGAATAAATTTTTCTCTTCTTTAAGTTTCGATCTTTACCTGTTATCGATCGATATTAATGTTGCAGTAATAAGCACATTTCTTTCCTTTTGTTTTGATTTTCATGAAAACATACTTTTTAGTTAAAACAAATTGATTCATAGGTTTGTGCAAAATTTCAGAGCCGCACATGGTGAAATAGCTGAGAAAATAGAAAAAAATCGGGAAGTATTTATATTCAATTTGTGAACGGACTGTAGCATGAAGGCCGACTTTTAGTGGGTTTGTAGCCCTTGACTGCACTTTACAATGGGCGCGACATGACCTCTGATGCGGGCGGGATAATGTCAGAGTTTATCTCGGGTCAAGGTTCTCGGTTACGGAGAAATCCGGGTGATAGAATCTGTTTCGAGAATCCAAGTCCAGCTTACTGCGCTCTGTTCTCGTGTTTACATAATCTGTTATTAACAGAAAATTTGTGCTTGGGGTTTTGATGAAGATGTTATAAACCCACGTTAACTGGCAGGTCTCATTTTCCCAGCAGTACAGCTGTTATTTTGAGGTATATTGAACCCGTAAAACACCTGTTTGAAAAAAAATAAATCTGCTGACATGTCTCTCTCCGAACCTGTTTCGTACAATGTGACCAATTGGGTCACTGAAAATGAGAAGTTTTTTGTACCACCGGTGTGTAACAAGATGATGTAAGTATATTTTCCTTTAAAAAAAAAAGAAATACTAACTAATTGCTTACAGTTAGTGACAATCAAGGATGTGCATTGCTCATTATGGCATGCAAGATTGCAGATTAGGCACGATGGACTGATCATCTGCATGTCCTCAATTCTTGTGATCCAGAGGTTTGGCGGTATAAAGGGATATGGATTACAAAACAAAACAGATTAACAAAATTGATCTAATAAATAAATTATGTGTCAAAGTTGAGGATTGTGCGAGTAGAAATGAATGGAGGAAAGCGACAAAGAACAAATTATTTATTTCAAGCCGCACTATAGCTTTATCGATGTAATTCAATCATTGATGAGTATATTATTACTTAAATCTATTTTGAAGCTACTTTTTGTTGGTGCTTTTTATTTTATTCTTCTCTCATCAAAAGATCACTTCTTTTATGTTTTCGATATATATGATTTCTGAAGCATTCTTATGATAAGATGGCATACATAATGTAAATTATATGTATCATACCGCCTTAGCATTGTCGGGACCCAGCTCCGAGTGCTGAGAAAACCTCTGGATCACAAGAAATGAAGACGGACAGATGATCAGTCCACTGTGCGTAATCTTGCATGATATAATAAGCAATACATAAGGGGTATTATTCGATCATAAACCAAACAAAAGTTGCTGTTGCCTTGGTGGTATCTGCTCACTGAGAAAGACTAATGAGCCAGGGCAAATAAATGCTAACTATTATTTATTATTAAAATCTTCCCTTGGTCTACGTCAGGGGTTCCTATTCTTTTGACACTGGTGATCCTTTTCTTTAAGTTTGAGAAACTCAAAAAGCCATCAGGGCAGCCCACTCGGATAACATCAATAATATGCTAAATGAAGACAATAAAAAAAAAAAAAAATTGGTCGTACATCAAAAGCAAGAAGAGGTAGCCATCCATACCTCACCTTATTGATGATAAAAATGATACATTAAGCGACTCTAAATCCAAACAAAGCCTCTGGTGACTGATCCATCAGTGAAGATTCTGATCCAGCTGTTGTGGATAGCATTCTCTAAGAGGCTATCAGCGATCCCTTGATGGATTTTCATGCATTTTTTTAGGTTTTTCCAGGTTTTTTTTTTTGCTTGGGATCTGGATTGTGTCGATTTGTTTTGATGCTATATGTATATGCTTTCTATATTCTGTCCCATTGATTTTAAGTTGTCGTGTTTCATGGGTTTTGTCTTTCTTCCTCTTGTTTTTGGAAGAAACCTTTACGTTTCCATGTAATTCATTTTACTGTAATGCATGAGAACGCTCTCATCTCTTAGTTTACTGATTGCTTTAATTCCTGTGTAACTTTCCCTTTTGTGTATGGTTGATGTTTTTATTTCTACTTTTATCAGTCTCTCACTCTTATGTTTTGGACTTTTTCTATTTTGGTAAGTTGAGCTCTTGATCAAGTTCCTCAGGCAGAGATGCCATATTTTATGGCTGGCCTCACATATTCGACATATGTTTTCTTTATTATTGTTGCATTTGCACCCCGATTGGTACCTGAAAGGTGGTTGCAGGCAAGTGAAATGTAATGTCTAAGATGATCAATAGGCAAGACAAAGAGAGATATGTTAAGAAACACAAGAATTAGAGAGGAAGTTAAAACAGAAAGCCTTGCATTTAAAGTAGAGAAGAACCAACTTCGGTGGTTTGGCCATGTTAACAGGATAGAAAATGACAATCCCAAAACAAATTTTAGAATATAAACAGCTTGGAAAGTTGCTAAGAGTAAGAGGTAGACCAAAGAAATTGTGGCAAGAAGTAATTGCAGACATAGTGGAAAAGAAAGGTTGTAAACTTGTAGATGCAAAAAGGAAGAGCCTAGATAGGGATCAGTGGCGAAAGTTTATGCATAGCAATTAAACCTTATACTGAAAGGTAGTAAAGGTAAAGATAAAGAAAGAAAGAAAGATAGATCTTCTTCCAAGATTTGCAGATAAGTTTTGTACAAAATTTAATAAAGTCCCCCTATGATACAGTTTATGTATAATGTGCTAGAAAGATTTTATCTATTTTTGTTTTTTGTTTATCAGCTATGATGATTTTCATAAAATAAATTTAGGGTTCCGATTCATTTTTTTATCAAAAGATTCTTTACCTTCCACCTACATATTACAGGCACAATGATGGTCAGATGAAAGTTTTTTTTGTTGGTGGTCCCAATCAAAGGAAAGACTACCACATTGAGGCAGGAGAAGAGGTTTGTGTTTGATGAAACATTGGAAAGATGAATACAGGTTTTGCTACTTAAGCTGTTTGAATCTTGGAGCTTTCACATCATTCTTAAAAAGAAAATTCTGCTGATTGAAATTGCTCAACCAAAAGATTTTACCAGGAAACGGAACATAAAAGATGTACAGAAAAAAGTTTTCCACCATGAAGAGGCCTTGACTCTTTTGACAGCATCTATTGGGGACAGTGTGTGTGTGGTTAGTGTAGGTAGGGAAGAGGGGTGGTGTGTGTGGGTTGGTGCCTGTCACTTGCTGTCTCCTTTGACTGCAAAGGATTGTTCTCACTACTTGGGGAAGTGATTGTTTTTGTGATTAGGGGGGAAAAATATTGTTTCAAGAAGCTTGTTGGTTTCATTATGGTGTGATATTTTGCCATGTCGTTGGAGCGAGGTTGACTATTTTGTGCTAGTTGGAGCGAGGTTGACTATTTTGTGCTAGTTGGAGCGAGGTTGACTATTTTGTGCTCGTTGGATACTTTTTATTTTACTTATAATTAATAAGAAATAAAACAGGGATTTCCATGTACCTTATCCAATGCAAAATCTCGTTCGATCTGAGCTCTTTGAATTAGGAGAAAAAACAACCTCTTTCATCGTAGGAAAAAAGGCTTTACACATTGCTTGCCCATGTTGAAGTCATATTGGGTACTTTGAAAGTTTTATGCTCAACTGTCCACTTATTATGCGTTCCATTTTTTTTATTTCACTTCTTATGAATTATGTAAGTTCTGCTATGATGAGGAAAATGTCTCACAATTTGCACAGTGTAAAATGCAGGTAGGTGGGGCAGCCCTATCTGCTACATAAGAAACACTAGATAATGAAGAGGTATAAACGTATGGGTGACTTGTACATGTGAATGCTACTATTTACAGGACTTTTTGTGTGACTACTTCTGGATTAAACACTTTTTTAAGTATAGCATGATGTTTTTTTGTTTTTTTCAGTTGTTTTACATGTTGAAAGGAGACATGCTGTTAAAGGTTGTTGAACATGGCAAGCATAAAGACATTCCAATCAAGGAAGGAGAGGTGAAGCGTATACAAAGTGTAAAATTTTGAAATGTAAAATATTGTAACCCACTGAATAACACATTCACTCTTTTATTTTGTATGTGGTGATCTCTGAACAATTTCTTTTAAGTTAAAGCAAGTTCTTGTTGTGATAGTTGTTACTAGGAAAATTGATATTCATAGATCTTTTGTTTAATCAATGAATTGCCAAAAAGTCACGCTGAAAACTCCTGCAAGATGACACTTATCTTCTCAGTGCATAAGACTTATCTTTTTTGCATTCACTTTTGAATCTTTTACTTGAGTTCTTTTGTTTTCGGTTCCCAGATTTTTCTGCTTCCAAGCCATATTGCTCATTCACCGCAAAGGATGCCGGATACCCTGGGCTTGGTTATCGAGAGAGAACGATATGAAAATGAGCAGGACGGCTTGAGGTTTGCATATGTCTTTATTTTTGTTAATTTGATAATTTGACAATTTGAAAAATTTTTGTTGTTGTTATTTTTTTGGCTTACGGGATATTATCTATTTCAAAGTGGGAGAAAAGGGGAGGTTATTTGAACTTGAACTGTATGGAATGATATTGCTTTTAATATATTTCAATTTCACTGATAGATACTTTGTGGAAGAGAGTGGTGCCCCCACTACCCAGTCTCTGTATGAAGCCTGGTTTCATTGCACTGACTTGGGCTCTCAGCTGGCTCCTATCATCAAAGGGTAAGGGTGCATTTAAATAGAATTTAAATGTTACTAGAAGATAGTAGTAGATGATGTTGTTTTCCTGAAAACTTTTCCTTTTTTTTTCTTCTTCAAAACTTAATTAAATTTTAGTATAGGTTGACCCTTAAAACTTACTTATGTTTCCTATAAATGGGAGTATTCGATCTTACGGTGCCTGAAAAAAACCTTTTGATTTTTAAAAAATTTAAGTTTGTCAATTATTTTTTAAATTTTTTGTTTACACAGGTTGTGGATTGTATTTGTGCATGAAATCAGTATTTTTGAATGAGGGATCCAATGAGAAAATATTGATTTGATCCATAATTGTAATATTTCCTCTCCTTTTCAGTTACTTTGCATCAGAGCAGTGCAAAACTGGGAAACCTATTCCAGGTAAGGGCTGAACAGTTCAAAGTCTTCCATGAACCGTCCGATGATTTAAATTTTGTTTTCTCTATTTATGTTACACATTTCTTTTGCAAGCTGATCCTCGTACTGTTTTGAATTAGCTTCCCTTTATGTATTAAATTTGGATGTTTCAGCTAAGTGATTGGCTCACACAGTGCTATTGATTAATAAGTTAGGGAAAAGTTGTAAACACAAAGGAAGTTTAAAGATTCTGGGTCCTCTTTGACTGTTATAGGTGGTGTCCATTTCTTTGTTTTTTTAATACAGGTGATATTTTTTTATCATTGTAAATACATTTTCTGTGATATCTATATGTGTGTTTTGGAAGATGATATTTATTTACTTTTTAGTGTGAGTCATCTTTCTTCTGTTTATTGCAAGACATGCTCTCTCTTTTAAACAATCTATCATCTTATTTTCCCCTGGGCCCCAATTTCAATTTTGTTGTCTTGGGTCCCCAAACCCCCCAATAAACAATTAAAAGAAGTGTAAGACAATGAACAAAGGTAGGCCTAATCACAAATGGAAAATTATACAAGCACATTTGCCCAAAGTAGAGAATGGTTATTTGCCCTGTGATAAATTGTCTCATCCGTCTCCCTCAATGATGAACAGATACCACCAAGGCAACAGCAATTACTGTTTGGCTTAAGATCGAGTAATACCCCTTATGTATTGCTCATTATGCCACGCAAGATTAGGCACAGTGGACTGATCATCTGCTTGTCTTCATTTCTTTTGATCCAGAGTTTTTCCCAGCTCCTTAGAGCTGGGTCCCGACACTGCTAAGGTGGTATGAAGGGATAAGGATAACACAAAAGAAACAGAGAATGATTATTTTTAAGAAGTAGAGGAAGCACATGTTCTTATCTAAAAAGGTTGATTAGTTCAAGACAACCAATAATTTTATATGCCTTAATGAAACTTATTGTTTTGATCAAACTCACTCGAGTTGTAGATTATTGATTTGATAAGTTTTGATTTTTGTGCAGGTACAATTCCTGATAACCCACCAATCACACTGGACAGCCAAAGAACTCTTCTGAAACCTTTTAGTCTCAAAGAATGGATCAAAAGCAGCAAAAATGATTTAGATTCTGAAGGCTCTGTTTCACTCTTTGACGACTCATATCAGTTTCAGGTAATTCAAAGGGAAAAAAAAATCAAAATCATTCCCATTCCTGATTTAAAATTTTGCCTTGGTTTCTTCGATTCATTCTAAACTTGTAAACAGATTATGTTGTTTTGTGACCTATTTTAAGTATAGACTGAATCAAATGTTCTTCATGCCTGTATACAGTGTATATTTTGCAGTTTTAAGACAACAAACTTGGATTTGTACTTGAAAAAAACAACAACCTGACATGCATATGTAATTCCATGTGATAGAATTAAACCTGTACAGTAATTTTGTGTGAAGTCAAATACAGCCTGCTATAGAAACAAGGGTTAATGTTGCACACAAATATCAGACGTTATGCTTTAACTTGTACACTATTTTTTCAGGTGTTAGTATGTGGAAAAGGAGAACGCTCTGGCTGTTGTGAAAAGGCTGAAACTTGGGCTTGGCAAATTGTGAGTCAAACTTAAATCCTGTAGAACTTGAAATTGGGCTCGATTCCATAATATCTTTCTGTATTAGTGTGATAAGGTTTAATGTTTTTATATAATAATGCAAAGGCATATCTAAAAGTATATACATAGAAAGCACTTGCGTTGCGTTTAACCCCATTAGAACAACAGGCTCTAAGCGCTTACAATGGCCGGTTGGTGATTATGCCATTGTTAGAACACCTTGCGAAACTGCTAGTAAGCAAATGCCCAGCACAAAGTACGGATGAACTGATTTGTAGGAATTAATTTGGAATTTTGCCCTGTGGCCTACTATTTTTTATTTCCAACTGCCAAGTATTCGCAATGTGCACACAGGACCTCCTAGTTTATTGTCCATCTCCAAGAGGACTATTTGCTTGATCCCACTAACTTAGGACCAGGGAGTCACGTCCGACCAGAAAAATGGCCCGTCATTTTTACTTTTCATGGGATTTGAATCCACAGCTTTTTTCGGTTTGAGAGGTGTCTGTACTTATATCTGACCAGAGAGTGACAACTGACCGGTCAAAGTATGAACCATTAGCATAATAATTAATTGTCTTTTGACTTAACATGTTGCCGACATAATCTGTTTGTTGGAATTGGAGCAATGCACCCATAGCTTTTCATTTCTAATTGCAGGAAGGACACTCTGTTTTTACTGTGGATGGCAAAGAGTTCACTTTAGGTCCACAAGACTCATTGTTGATAAGGCAAGGTCAAAAGTAAGTGTCTGTTTTAGTCAGATAAAGATTTCTTTGCTTGTGAAAATTAAACAAAAAACAACCTTAAAAACAGTGTGACTGTGTTTTTTGGCCCAGCTACAGAAGTCTGGGCACATTGATATTGTGTAATGAGAAAGTATTCAAACAGCAGCAGAAATAATCTTTCAGAGAAAATTTTGCAGTCCATTGACAATTACGTGATACTTCGGCAGACATTTTGGTGCATCCTGTGTACAATGAATAGCATCAAACTCAAAGACTAACCTAAATCAAAAGTACCTTTTCAACAAGGACAAGTAGCTCAGCTCAGGGTTATTCAAGAAGTTACCACAGCTTCTTTACATAGACATTTTTTAATCTTCAGCTTAACACCAAGTTCATAAAAATCCAAACAGTCTTGTTTTACGTCATGAGCTTTCCTTGATCTTCTTAGATATATAATTTTCTGCTGTTGGTTCTGAAGTCTTTAGGGGAAACCATTTTTTAAGTACTGATCAGAACTTAAATATGCGGGTGGTTGGGCTCTTCGAATTCTTTTTCTTTTCTTTCAAGAATGTAAAAAACCGTGGTAAGCTTCTGTAAGGACAAAGGAACAATTCTTCTGCTCCTCAGTCCATGCCGAAGCTTACAAACTCCTACCACAGTATTTTACATTCGACAACAACCCAGCTTTCAGCAGCCTCTACGTTGGATAATACACTGAAGCTATCATCTTATTTTGTCTCCTTTCTTTCATGTCTTATTTTAACTCATTGATCATTCACTATTTCATGTCTTTTGGCACTAATCTCAAAGGGTCAGAAGTTAGACAAAGAGAATACTTTTGTATGCAAATGGGGCTGAGAACCTGCATCTTCCTAAACTATATTCCTGTGATAGCAATGACTGTTGTCCATCGTTACTGTGGCTATTTACTATTAGTGGTTAAACCTGTTCTCATTTTTAAATTATCTATGATCTTTCTTTCCCCTGGGCTTCTCTATGATCCTTGTGTGTCGTGGAGCCCTTAAACCATCAATAAACAAACAAGAACCTGGATCCTCTTAGCAACTCTTATTTTGTTCTTCTTGTCCATCCCGTTGAATAACCTCTTTATTCCTTTTGCTCATTATTATTCAGGTATTCATCAAAGAGAGGGGATGACAGCTACACCTTAGTTTGCTTCCAAGACCCTTCCAGGAAATGTGCTCATTAGCCCTGAGAATTGAGAGTTGCCTAAAATACAAATGCCTTACACAAGCCTTACCACTTACATGCAAAACTCAAAAAATGTTGAACTTGAACCCCCCAAAAACAATCAGAGACAAATCATCGAATCTTGTTAACCAAATAAATATTCCAATGACGCTTGAGGTTGCTTTTTTTTTTTTTTCTTAAATGAACATAAAGTTATTTTCCTTTTCTTTTTCAAAATTAAACAGCATAATTTTGGGCATGAGTGTTTTCTGAACTCTAATTATGTGGTGGAATGGATGGTGATGTGAGTTGGCCTCAAGGTCCTTAGTCCCTCGTGGTATTTTCATAATTTTCAGACTGTAAGCCACTCTTGACCATAAACAGCATCCCCGATTTTAGATGAAAAGTTATTTTTTTCCTAACATACCCACATCTGACTGCAAGCCGCAGAGACGCGAAAAACTGTTAGTAATTTGGGAGAATATAAATATTATAGATGAAGATAACATGGTACACTTGGCATGACTGACAATAGGTTTATGTTTTTCTGATAAATCATGTATATTTTAAAATTAGCAGCACTGGCTTCATATCATAGAGGGTGTTACTTGGTCTAGCTATTTATTGAAAGTTAGTCAAAATACAATAAAGTCGACTGAATTCAACCAAACATTAGTGATAATTTATATCTCTATTTATTTTCCCCCCCCCTCGGTGATGATATTTTTTGTTGTGTCTTTACCCTGTCTGGGTTGAACTTGAACTGGATATATATTTTAAATTTAAATAACCTCACACTTCCACACACAAGAAGTTGCCATTCATTTTTTAATGGGAAATCCATTCTCTTTTGCAGATATATTATATTCAAGATAAATAAATTCATATATGTACAATTGTCAGTGAAATTTCTTTGATTTTTCTTCTTCCTGATCATATGACTTGAGGTTGGTCATCCTTGCTGTCTAGATATACAGTAGAATTCCTTTAAACCAAAATTTTGGGGACCTACTAATTCATTTCGGTTTAAAGGCATTTTGGTTTAGAG
>JBCIKM010476644.1:0-10230 GCA_039654465.1 Melibe viridis | reverse complement strand
GATGAGCATTGAGTTGCAGACAAGACAACAAAAACAGGACATCACAGAAAAGGGGAAAAAGTAAGACAATAGCTTCAGTGTAAACGAAAAGAAACAGAAGTAGAAGAGCCCACCAGGGACTCCCACCAACCACCCGCACGGTACGGTTAGCCGTTATGGCTATAGGTTAACACGAGTGAGTTGGGACTAATGATTAAAAATCATAAAAACTGTAGAATGGAAACTGTTGAGATTGAAGTATAAAAAAGAAGAAAGGTAGAAGTCTTCCCTTGTCATTGTGCTTGTTGCAGCTCCTTTTACTTTAAAAATATTCCGAAAATTTGCAAAACACACAATGTTTTCAACCGGTTGTCGAAATTGCAGGAAGATGTGCGAAGCATGCACTTAAAAGTAACCCTTTATTTGATTGGTTGCCAGGTTTCATTCAGTTTCATTCATACGTAGCTGCATGCTGGCCATTTAAAAATAGCATAAAGGTTGAATAGGTTGAATCGAGTCAGTGAAACCCCCCTCATTTCCCTCATTTTTTGGGGGGCAAAGCGACACGCAGTCAGTGGAATTGCTACTTACACGACGGCGGAAGTATTCTTCTTCATGGGCTGCCTCCATTTTCCCAAATGACCCGCCGGCAGATCTGCCAAAACATAGGGAAATTTTTTTTGTGGCAACAGTTTGAGGATTAAAGAAAGAAATATTGGTGTAGCATCAATAAAACAATCCTGTAGCTTTTCAGTTCGAGTGTGTATTCACAACAATTGTTTACCAGATTACTACTTTAAACTGCTTGAATTAGAACTAAGATTCAGTGACAAGCTGATTGGTGTCAAGCTTCTTGTTAGATACAAAGTACGGTAGTAAATAAGGGAAATGCATATAAATTCATTACTTTATTATTTTACTTTCCAAGTGAAATATGGCCACTAAGATTGAAGACCCATGTGAACAAGGACTGAGGCACCAAATAAATATGCTTTTCATTTTTTCTTCACTGGCAGTGATAATGGAAAGAGAGTACAGTGGGACATTATGTTAAATGACAACAGAAATAACAAGACCTCAGGAAAACCAAGAGATATGAAAATCCCAACGCCTTTATGCAGATGCGAATGAGAGCTCTGGCTACTCGTGCTAAGCCAAAGTGGACCAAAGCTGATCAAAAGCAGGATACAGGATAAAGGATTGTCATTTGATTTGAAATTTCTTATTTTAAAAAAAAATTCATAATAAAAAAATGGACAAACCAACAAAACAAAAATGTCCATCAACTCATTATGTTGTAATTAGATGAAAATTTTGGCCTCTACCCCTCGACAGCTTTTGGAGTGCACCGAGGTCCCCCACCGAAGTAGAGTCTCCTTGCCAGTTCAACTGCTACGGTTTAAGGTCTACTGTCAACCTTACCCAGATGTTATCTCTTCTCTCTACACCCCCTACCTAGTATAAGCTTGATAAAATGAGTTTTTTCTATGTACATATTTGCAGGTTTTTCTGGAAAAACACTTTAACATAAATAAAACAGGTGGAGCATACGATGTTCCTGCTTTTCCTAAAAAGCATAAAATGCGTATTTGCGTAACATGGTTTTCCTAAAAACCACATAAAATGTGTAGCGCACGACGCCTGTTTTAAAAACTTGCTATTCCTAAAAAGCGTAAAATGCGTAGTTGCGTCTTCAAAGGCTAAATTAATTCCTGCACGAATGTTCCTCCTAATTAGCTGGGAGAGAAAAAAAAATAAAGAAGAATTTATGGGGGTATGGGAGGGAGGTCGTTGTCCCACAGGGATGAAAAAAAAAAAAAGGAGGGGGGGGGGGGCAGGGATTTTTTATCCGCTGGTGATGCACAGTCAACCATTAAACTCCTGGACATCTTACCGTCAACGCTTGCTTTATGGACCAGGCCCATTCGCTTGAAAAACAAAAAACAAAAACAAAAACAAACTTTCCATTTCTGTGCCCCATCACATGAAACTCAATCTGGGGATTTTTTAAGTAAAGGTTAAAAAAAAAACTAGTCCTCTGCATAAACATTTCTCCTAATTTCAGCTAGAAAAGTAAACAAATAATTTGCTGGGATATGGGAGGGAGGACGTCGTCCACAATGATAGAAAGTGGGAGGAGGCCTTGTGGATCTGGCGGCACTGAATGTCATAAACAGAGGAAGGAATGGAGGTAGTGTGGAAGAAAGAAGGTGGTCCTTAGGGACAATTATTTGGCTCTTGCAATAGTAAACAAGTACTGTGGATTACGCCTGACACAACTCCCCACCACATCCCTTTTTATTCCCTTTCTTTTCATTATTAATATGAAACTGGAAAACGTTTACTAACTACATAACACTAAATATTTGGTTTACTTTAAAATAATGAAAAAATAATAAATTGAAGTCAACAAATTTTATGGGAAAATTTTTATCACTGGCCTTTTTTACTTTTTCAACCAAAATCAAACTTAACTGTCACAGAGCTGTATCACAGTTTCTTTTAAATGTTTAATGCCAAAACTTAACTGTGTACTGTCTATAAAGATGATTTATTGATTTGAACCAAGGACCAAACATTCATTCGACCTGCTTGAGGTGCTTCAACACCCTGGAGTCGCCACAGGCTTTAAGCTATAATTCATTTTCACTGGAATAATAGAGTTATAGAATCAGAACCTCAGGAACAACAAGAGCTCTTTAGCAGAAACTATTGACTGTAGTAACAACATACTATCATATCATCATGCCCTTGTCAGAATTCAACAAAGAACGAGATACACTTGTGATCAAAATGCACAATCAAATATGCATAAAGACATTGGCCCATTGTGAAAACAAAACCATTCCTTACAACTCCTATCTAAAGCTATTTTCCACCGATTTGCCTGTTGTGATGGTCACCTACCCCCCTGGAGGCATCCACGCAACCACGAGCCTTTCAACTATCTCTACCCCACCTGTCCCACTCATATTCCCCCACCACCACCCACACAACACCCCTAAACCCCCCTCCTGCCTGTGTCTTGCATGCTCGTATTTTTAATCCGATGTCCGTCTCATTCCCCCTCATTTTTCCACGACCCACTGATTTCATTATCACAATCCCTCCACATTGCTGATTTGTGTCTTGTGTTGTTTGTTTGTCCTGTTGATGAAGGGGTAACCCGATACGTCCAGCCAGTTTACTTGTTTTCTAGTCCTTACGGAAGTTTACATATTCCTATCATGGTATTTTAAACTAAAACTAGTAGATGTTAACAAGTTCATTAGCGCTATAGGTTATTGAACAAGGTGTCACGAAGTGGACTTGGCACATCTCAGGATTGAGAAAAATAAACACGCCTCATCATTTCAGCTCAGTAGATGAGTTGATGAATTTCACACACCATTTTGCTCTACAACCAAAATGCCAGTATCGTATTCTCTGGTGGTCAACTAAGAGCAATTTCATCAGACACAGCATGAGGTCACTCATGCCACATCCTAGCTCAGTTCCTTGCTCATGGCTCACCTAAACAAAGTAGGGCAAAAGGAAGCATGAATATTAAGTTGGCTGACTTTTCGACATCCAATGAAACATGAGCTAGACGCGTGGCTACGTCAATTAAGTAGGACCTATATAAGCAACAATGTTTGAGAAAAATTCACCTCACCACCAAGAAACCAGTTCTCACCGTGTGTGAAAGAAATAAGCTAGTTCTCATGCCCACGCGAATGAAAATATTGCTTACTGCTAGAACAAGATTGATAACTTAGCGACTGAAGAGCACTTCATATTCAACTTCTTGACACTTAGATAATTTCATCTATAAATGTGTTCAAATTCGAAAAAGTGGGTAAGTGAAATGGCATATATTGTTAGAGTAAAATGATGTCTATTATTATTATTTATTATGTATACTTATCAATGTGAATATTGATTCTTACCTATCACAATATGCTAACTTAAATGCTGTTCAAGATTATCTTATGAGCATCCTTGCAACTATCATAATGCTACGCATTATTGATCTCTCTTTTAGCACTTTAAAGATAAAAGCAAAATGCAGTTCAATTAATTGTCATTGATTTCTTGAACATACGAAAATTCATCTATTTCTGAACCACGTGTATAATTCTCATAAATGCAATAGAGTATGTATTGCTATATTTGTGTGAAGACTTAAGTCCCACGCTATTTCATAAGTTGCCAAACAACAATTTATGTTCTTCTATGCTTAATCATAGCCACCACTAGGCACGAATGTTATGTGTATTATCTTGTACTAGTACTATGAGGGCGCTAATTACTGGCCACCTCCCACTGTGCACGTATCATGAGAGAGAGAGACTGGTTCTTCATCCAAATGAAATCGTTTCTCTCTACAGTTCCTGCTTCTGGCAACCTAGCCGCCTGCAAGCTCTAGAGGTCAGAGTGTTGCACAACCCTTCCGTGGTGAACATGATGCCCACCCAGCCGAAGAATCACAGCTAATTGGAAAGGAACAATCTGTATGGAACTCTAATGCCAGTAATTTTTCCAGTGATTTAACAAGCCACATGCCTTGATTTATTCTTTGTCCATAAAGGACCATAATTTTATGTAATAAATGCAGTTTCTTTCATGTGAATCAATCAGATCAGAGTTAGTGAAGTTATTTCTTTCCTGTAAACTCAGTGTTAAGAATTCAACTTTTTTTTTTTCACAGGGTCAATCTTCTTCTCTCCCCTCTATCCTCTTACCATAAGCTGTTGTCTCACTTACGGACCAGTGTTATTTGAACTCAGTGTCTGAGCTTTAGATTTTACCGAGAGTGGGTAAGTGTGTCGGTCTACTTCTGTATCTATATTCCTCCTCACCTCTTTCTCTCTATTTGTCCTCGGACCGCTTATGACACAAGGCAGGATTTTAGTGCGTTGGGCTTTTTTATGCTTTTCTGCTTGATACATATTTGGTACATAAAGAAAGCTAATTCATTCCCCCACATTTTGGTGCAAATTATGATAGAATTAAAAGAAACTAAAAAAAAGATAAGATTTTTTACGTGAATAAAATACAGTGGTCATTTGAATTATAATTATATGTCTTGCAATGGCACTTGAACAGGTGTAATTGGGAAAGTCTCCCGCCCATTAGAACTTAGAACTCAACAAGTTGTTAACAAACAACGCACACACATACACTACACATAAATGCACACATATTATAAGACATATGCAGATACAAACACACATACATATCCACAACATTAACACTTACCGAACAGCCCCTCCTGCACCACCTCCCTGTGTACAAACACGACCAAAAACAAAAAAAGAAAAAGAAAAGAAGAAAAATTTATTGGTTGTGAATATTCCACCCACTCAACCAGTCAACACTAAGGAAAGTAAGGGTGCAGCACTGGCCATCTAGATACTGTGTATTTATAATCAACAACCTCCTCTTCACTTTCCAATGGAATTCCTCCTTTTGAAAACGCTAGAGAGTATAATGCTACATATTCCTTTTGTTTGTCAATGTGGATGGAGGGAAGAGGAATGGGAGGGGGTTGGGAATAGGAGGAGGGGTGTGAAATGAAGGAGGGGTCTGTTGGGGAGGAAGGGTTGCGGGAGGGAGGAGGGGTGCGGAAGGGGGGTGGGGTTGGGGGGGGGTGAGAGGTATTATGGGTCCTTTCCTCTCAAGCTTTCAATTTTGTATGCATATTTTAACTTTCCCAGGCAACATCAGATACTTCTGCTAGTATTACATAAATATATGTCCATGGGTTAATTTTTTCCAGCCCAATGAATTTTTGGCACTTAGTAAAGGTAAGTTTATGAGAAATTTTGTCCTTATGGATAGTGAAGTCATTGCCACTTGAACGTTTATCTCATCTTTCTTTGCTTCTCTTGAACTTTAAATAATAATAATAATAATAATAATAATAATAATAATAATAATAATAATGATAATAATAATGATAATAATAATAATAATAAAATTAATAATAATAATAATAATAATATAATAATAATAATGATAGTTTGCTCTTATTTCCCATTATTAAAATATCTGGATATATCCCAAAGCGGTTAACAAGAAAGATTATTTCCAATTTGACAAATGAGGGTCATAGGAGCCCAGAGGATGACAGTGACGTTGAAAGAGAAAATAGATTCGAGGAGATTATTTACAATAACAATACATAAAACACGAGAAGACGTCTGTTATCAATAGTATATAACAGAAAAAGCATTTGAAAATAATTTGTCGTGAGTAATGATTTGAATTTGTACAGGAATTTGCATCTCAGACACTACAAGGGAGGTCAATCCAGACACATTGTGCAGCACAACTGAATGTCCTGTCGTCACCTGTAGTCCTCAACCGTGTTCTGGGCATGTTGAGGATCATGAGATCTGTGCTTGAGCGAAGGGACCTTGTGGGTTTGTAGCATCGGACGAGGCATTTGAGATTTCCTGAAAGCCCTGATATGTTAACACAACAATTTTGTCGTGGATGCAGTGTTTCTATGGGGAGCCAATGAAGAGCAAAAACTAGGAGATGCAGGATCACTTTTTCTTCTTATTAACTATTTTGGTAGCAACAATTTTGTATTACTTGGAATTTCTTTAGCTTTTCCTTTTAGAGTGTCTGAAAAGTAGGGCATTGCAGTTGTCAAGTTTCGAGATCGTCATGTCAGTCTATTAACGCAGAAATTAATGTTTTGTCACCCAAGCCATGTATTGCCTTTAACTTGAAACTCTGCCTACCTTGCCAGCTCCATCTCCAAATTCTCCAGAAGACATCATACGCAGTCTGTGAGAAACAAAAAGAGTAGGATCTAAAGGTCTAAAGAGGTGTAAAATTGGATTTTATGGATTTGTAGGCCCGAAAATTCTGACGATTCTGTAAATTTGACTGTCTTAAAGTGATATGGGAACATATCCCAATGCTCCCACAATAACAAAAAAAAAAAAAAAAAGAGTAAAAAGGAAAAGTAATAAAAAAACCTTGGAAGAATATTTTTAAATCAAGTTACCTTGAACATCCACCCTTTCGCACACAACCACAGACTCTTTTTTTTTTTTCTATACCCACTTACTTGTCTTCAATTTTGCAAAGCAGCCTACATATTGAACCAATTACATACTTAGAAGATGCAATATTCATATTCAATAACAGCTTTTTTCTTTCTTCTCACCTCTCTCCTCCGTCCACAAACCAAGCCTGGGCCAGGTTTGTTTCACAAATTCATGACCACAGATCCTTTTTTTTTTAAAGGTAGAAATTTTTTTTTTTTTTTTAAACTTAGACATCATAAATGATGTGTAAAGGCATTGGTTTTATTTTGGTTGTTAATTGGCCCAGCTAGCAACAGAGCAGAAAAGAAGGGAAGCCAAGATGGCGATAGCCTTGTCGAAAGTTTATAGAAAGCAAACATGGCACTCCCAAGCTTCAGTGAATTTCTTGTCAACAAAGATGAAATGTGGGTCCAAGGTGGAAAAAATGCATTCAAAGTCTTGATAGTCTTTTTGTTTCAAGGGACATAACCAATAAAGTTCAGATAGAGGCTCTACTTTCATTATATGTGTATGAGGAGATTAACAATATCCTTGATACTTTGGAATTGTGCAAAGGTGTGGCAGATTAGCAGTGTTGTACTTCATTTTGTCAAAAACTTAAAAGCACTTCAAACCAAAATTCAATAAGAGAATACTTATATTGAAATTTCGATCAGCTCTTCAGGAGGAATATGAGCTGTTCAATTATTCTGTTTTGTGACTTCAACATTTGGCTCACAAGTGCCAATTTCAGGACACAAAGGAAGAAATTACAAATTAACTCAATTTTACTATGAATGACAAATACTTGCAAAGAAAGTGTCTTGAGGAAAATTTGTCTATTGAGAAAGTCATCTGAATGGCAAAGTCACTAAAATTCAGGATGACAACAGAAAAGACATTCTCATCAACAGTCTACGGCTATCATCTTCAAATAAGAAATATTGCCAACAAAAGCAACAGGCAGGATGCTTCAAATGCACAAATTGTGACCTATATTTCTGCAGAAAAGTTTGGGAGGGCTGGTTAATGAAAATTTTCTTCAAAAGCAGGGCGTGGAGAAATATCGCTGTCATAATGAGGATCATTCATGCCTCGTGGTGAAGCAGTGTTTCAAATGTGGTAGTGTTAGACACCAGTCTGAGGGTGCATTGCCACACCAGCATTTGTATGGTATCCCAACAATGACATGATCATCATCCATTGCTGATTGGTGATGCCGCCATTGTAAGCACTTTAGTTAGAGCACTCTCTGTGGATTTGGAGCTATATAAATGGATTATTAAATTACACTATGTTACATTACAATACATTACATTGAATTACAATAGCAGCACAAAAAAAACTGAACATGGTGGACACGGAACATATGAGTGAGACTCCAGACTCTTCCAACTATCTATTCTCTGTATTGGCAAACAATTGTCGGATAGCAAAAACTGTTGTTCTAGGAGGATACAATTTGAGATATTGCTGGCACTATGGATCAGGAGTGAATATCATTGATAAAGGGACATTTGCAAGGCTGTTACAAAATGGATTGAATAGTGAAATGAAGGCAACAAGTGTTAATCTTTTTGCTTATGGTTCAACAGAGTTTGCCGTTGCTTGGAAAGTTCAAAACTGTTGCTGAATCTTTAAAATGTCAAGAGTTCATATATAGATGTTTTTGTTTTGAATTTTGTACATGATTATCGTACATGGTTGGGAAGGGAGACAGCAGAAAAACTGGGTTTGGTTGAAATTGCCAAAAATGATTGTAAATCTGATTTAAATGATTTAGAAAATGTTGGTGAAAGCAGTGAGATAACTTCAATTGAAAACGAGATAGTGAATAAACATCCTGAAATGTTTATGGGAGTTTGAAAGTTGAAGAGGTTCACGTTGTAATTGCATGTAGATCAAAACATAACCCCAGTGGCTCAAAGCATGTACCACATCTCATACTCCTCATGGGATAAAGTCAGTGAAAAAATTCAAGAGTTAGATGATAATGATACAATTGAAGAGGTTAAGGAACCAAGTAAATGGGTTTCTCCAAGGATCGTAATCACAAAAAAAGAACCAGGATAGTGTGTCAGGCTGGTGGTGGATATGAGGCAGGCCGCCATGGCAATTCAAAGGGAACAACCACAGAGGAGATTGTGTATAAGTTAAATGGGGCCACTTGTTTTTACAAATTTGACCTAAAGGATGCAGCCATCAAATTGAGCTAGAAGAGGGCATATATCAAGAGAGATAACCACTTTTTCAATGCCCAGGGGTCTATGGTATAAACGACTCATTATGGGTATTAACTCTTCACTAGAGAATCATCACAACATCGTTTCTCAAATTATTCATGACATTCCAGGGCAATTTAGTATGTTGGATTAAATTTGTGTATATGGTCTTACATAGGAGAACCTGATGAAAATCTCATGATATTGATCGACAGGTTGAGAGAAAAGAATCTATCTCTCAATAAAGAAAAAATGACAAGTTTAAGTTGTCAGAAATATGGGGCATGTTATTTCTAAGAGAGGAATTCAACCCATAGATGAACACATCAAAGCTCCCCAGCAAGCAGAAAGGACAAATAATGTGAGTGAAGTCAGATCATTCTTGGGGATGACAGTGCTAAATACATTCATGATCTAGCAACACTTGCTGAACAACTGAGAAAACTCACAAGAAAAAAAAATTGTACCTTTGTGCGGAATAGAGAACGAGAGAGTTTCATGACGTTGAAATCATGTTTGTCAACTGATTCAGTGTTGCGTCATTTTTCAGTCCATGCTGAGAAAACACAGTTAACATTTGATGCTTCAAATGTTGGGTTATGTGATATATTGGTTCAAACTGTAAATGGGCAAACAAGAGTGATAAGCTATGCAGCTATAACATTGAGTGATGTGAAAAAACATTATTCAACCAATAAGAAAGTAGCACTGGGGCCTGTGCGGGTGTGGGATTACGCAACTTTCAGCCTCTCACTCAATTGTCTATTGCGGTGAAAAGAGGACAGGAGATTTTCCTCTTGTTAGGTTTTATTAACTTTCACATAGAGGCCATGGCAATATCTCGCAAACAACCAGATTATCGCCCACGCTTCCACAATTTTATGTGGGAAACTATATTAAGAAGGTTTTTCAGGAAAATAAATGAATCGGGGCGTATGTGGCAGAGAGGTACGGTGCTCGCCTCTCAAGTGAAAGGTCCGGGTTCGAATCCCATGAACGGCGAA
>JBCIKM010476535.1:0-10230 GCA_039654465.1 Melibe viridis | reverse complement strand
AAAAACAGGACATCACAGAAAAGGGGAAAAAGTAAGACGACAGCTTCAGTGTAAAAGAAAAGAAACAGAAGTAGAAGCACCCACCAGGGACTCCCACCAACCACCCGCAAAAGTACTTGTGACCCTGCAGTCATGTACCAAAAGGCATGAAATAAGGGATGACTTTCAAATAAACAACAAAAACAGGAAATTACAGAAAAGGGGAAAAACATGATAGATTCAGTGTAAAAGATAAGAAACAAAAGTAGAAGTGCCAACCAGGGATACCCACCAACCACCCGCCATAGAAAATAAGCAAAAACAGGAATCAAAATTTGTAGAGTCGTATTTATTATTATCACTTTTACACACACAATCATATGCATATAAAAAATCAATCACAAGTTCACTATTTCTCTTTTCCCACTCCCAAGCAGTAATCAATTTTTTGAAGGAGAGGAGAGAGATGGAATTCAATGCTTGAAACAATAAACCTTAGTCTTAGCTTCCCTGACATTTTGACCTTATCATCAATAACAATAAAAAGTATAAACAAAGTTTCTGATCATACCCACTGCAGTGTTTCAAAATTGTAGAGAACGTTTTGTTAAAAACCCACACTTGATATTCATTTCTTACATTTAGAAGGTCCAATAAGATGTATAGAATCATTACAGTAACAAGGTTGACACAAAAATTTGGATCTTTTGAAATGAAAAGAAGAGAACTGTAGATGAAGAAATTCCTCTTTATGAAATTTATTATTCTACCTAATAACTATCATTTTAAAAACAGTTAAGCCGGATAGGATTTTTTTTAAAAAAAGCATATCCCATCCCGTATAACTACATAACCAGCACTCAAACTATTTTTCTTTAATAGAAAAAAAAAAGGAAAATCCTACACTCATCGACAATTATTCAATTATCACACCGATTTCAAATTACCATCTATAGCACTGTATTTTTTAAGTTCCTACACTTCTGATGAGACATCCGCACTTTGACAAGATGCATAAGGAGATGTTGCGGCTCTCTTCTGCCTGTTGTAATCTTACAATGATGTAATGTATGAAATTAAAGCTGCCAGGTTTACTATACGAGATAAATCAATTACATATGCCATGCCTCCAACAGTCACCCAAGACTACTTCACTACTACCATACGAACTTCACAATTTTTTTCAAGCCTCTGCGCACAGTGATCCATCCATGACAAGGATGAACAAACCCGTTTTGCCACTGTCCACACCCGAACCATTTAAAAAAAATTCTATTTCTCATCACACCTTTGGAGATCAAACACATTAACCAAATCAAAATGAAAACTGAGAAAGCTAACAGTCAATCAGTCTACAATTGTTCCATGAATTAACAGATAAAAACAAACAAAAATATCCAAATTAATCATATTTCAGGAGTCCAAAACTGCCAGTCATTTGAAAGCTGTAACCCAATACATTTCTATGAAAAGACAAGTATTGACCAGCATTAAAAACCCTCCACTTTCTATAGGATTGGTTTTAAGTAACTTCGAAACATTATTAAGGTAAACGATGCTTTACTTTAAAATATTTTAAACACTTTTTTGTGGCAAAATATAACCAACTTTCAGAATTTTTCATCCCTCTCTGCTATTAAAAAGCAACAAAAACTGTCAAAGTTTCATGTTAGAAATAACCAACACATATTTCCTGTTGTCACAAAAATTCAGAGGTCTGCTCTGCTTTTCAAAGGGAAAAATGCAGCTGAACTGATTGAGAATAAGATTCCAATTGGATGGCGTGTTTGGAACACGTGTTATTTATGTGAAATGGCATGTAGGTTCGTCTGGGCTAAGGCTAAGCTAAATTTTAGTGATTGATGTTGAACAGGAACACAAAGTGTTGAGCTTCAAAGCTTGGGTCAATGGTGTGAGGAACTTTACACCATAGAGTAGAAGGTTTTTGTTGCCAGTGAAGTATGCATAATTCACAGGTCATCTGGTTTTACAGTATATTGAAAGAAGAGGCCCCTTAAAAACAAACGAGCAACGGGATAATCTTTGACCTGAGATTCCATTCAATATGCAAAAAGAAAACAAAACAAACAAAAACATATCAGTAAGACCAGAAATGGCCATCATAAATGTCAATATTAACATTCAATTTTGGAAGAAATGTTAACACTATAATGATGAGAGTATGTTCTAGATACAATTTAAGGTTCAATTTTCTGTTTGTCCACTAGACATATTATTCTGATCTGCAAACATTTACAACACCTTTGACTTACTTCAGACATGAAAGGAGAATCCCAATAGATTTCATTATTTCAATGATCTGTTTAAAGAGATGCCATTTTTTTCAAAAAAAAAGTTTTGCCCGGCCATCCATGTCCTACTTCACATAAAGGAATGCATACAATCAAGGCTGGAACAGATACAACCTGAAACAAGTTTCACTATCAAGTTAGATCTTATTTAAGATGTTTTACTGAAAATTTCTTCAAGAATCATTTCAAATTCAAAACAAAATATGTCAGTAGTAAAACAAAACAATAGAATAAGGAGTCATAAAAGCCGTTCTGCTGAAAACTGATACCAGAGAAAAAATGACAAAACCTGACACACTTATTTGTTTTGTACTTATATTTGTAATCTAGACCAACCTGAAAGGAAACGAAAACATGAACAGAGATCACACTGAAACATCACCCAAAAACGATCTCACCCATTGACACAATTATAGTAGTGAACCTTTTTTTCGAATGAATTCCAGACAAACTTCAGTCTTCGAATGAAAAGTGGAATTATAAATGATAAAATGTACTTAAAGATCTCATACACATTAATATCATCATCTTCACTTTATAATGAGTAGCGTTGCCTGAATCAAAACCAGTGCATCATCATTTCATACCACAACATCACTCCAGATACTCTCAGCTGTGGCCACCTTTCATTTTTTTCCTCTTGGCGGGAGGAGGGGCAGCAACCACTGGCTCATCGTCATAACTTTCGTAATCGTCGTCTCCCCTGTCATTAAGGAAGTTGGAATTGATCAAGGCCTTTCCACCAGCTTGGGACTTTTGGAGCGCCTTAACTGTGGGAGAAGAGAACATGAACTAAACATATGAAGATAGAATGATGGCATTATACAGTAGGGTCCAAAAGTAACTATATACTTGTTTTCTTTCATATCTCCACTAATGTTCAATATTTCTAACCGAATGATTATTACATGGAACACATTACTTTCAGAAAACACCATAGCCACTGTCTGTCTTTCCTATTCCACAAGCCCTATTAAAAATGAAGACACTGTTATTAACTTGGTTTAATATCAGTGAAGATTCTAAACTTCTATTAATTTCTGTTACTGTTAGTCACATTCTCCAGTAGAAATGCATGTCATATCCCCTCAGTTCCATACTTCTTAATCCGTGGTCCATACCCCATATATATATAGCTGCTCCCAATTGACTGAGTTGATGCAATGAGGGACTGTGTCTGGATACCTAAAATCAACTTCTAACACAATGACTGCCAACCATGAGCGCCAGCACACCACAGCACTGAGAAGACAAAGAGGCAAACCAAAAAATACACGAAACCGTTGGACAGACACCTTTGAAAATTGTTGCGATGAACATCCCAAAAACTGCGAGGCTGAGATCAAGACATCCATTCTTCAAATAAAATCTTGAAAACTTCAAGACTGAGGCATGAAATCAATGTGGAGCTGGGACACCCCCTAGGGACATGACACTATACCAGACCCCACAGCGAGGATGCCACACTTTGAGAGCTGCAACAGGAATCGATCAACTCTAACCGCCTCCTTACAGAACTGCAGCAAATGTGCATCGATGGGGGTTGATGGCGTCTGAGGTGTGCAGCAGCTGCCAAGGAGGCCCAGAAATCACAAACCATGTTATACTCCATTGCCCTGTCACTGGCCTTGCAGCTATGAGACAATATTGGAGGCTGAGGTAGAGTTTAAAACACAGTTAGATACTTCTAGAATGGAGGTGAAGCCATATGTTACAACTAGTATTGACTGAATTTCAAAAAATAAATACAGAACAGAGTTTTTTGTCAATTTAGCACACTTTATTCCCCCTATTGAGCCATGATAAAAAAATTTTATTTTTTTTTAAGACAAAAGCAATCGAAATAAATAAGCTTTTCCCACTGGAAAACTTACTCTGGGCTTGGAGTTCATCATTTTGCTGCTTGAGAATTTGAATATGGCGATCATTTTGTGACGTTTTTTCTCTCATACGAATGATGTACTCTGAGGCCTGTCTTAGGATCTGTGCTCTGGATGTCTGGAATTAATAAAGACAGAGTGCAACTTGATATCTTTGCATCTTAAGAAAGCTTCACAACTGATCATTTGTTTATTCCTAGGCACTGATCTGATATGTATTATAATTCTAGACTAGTCAGAATAAGTCTCAATACAACAATAAAACATTTCAACTCCATGACCGAAATGTTTTCTTAAGTTAGCGATAAAACTCAATTTTCTCCTCCATTTAAAATACTTGGATTCCAATTGCTTGTTTGTCTATAAGCTATTTAAGGGTGCCCAGACACATAAGGGCTATAAGAGGGCCCAATGGGAAAGTAAGATTATATAGAGTAAAAGTTAAAAAAGAGAACAAGTTCAAACGACAAACAGCAAGAGAGGATTTTCTCTCTCTATGGATTAAATTTCTAAAGATATACTAAAAGAAATCCTAAAGGTTTTTATTAATCATAATAATTACTGAACGGCATAATCTAGAGCAAGTTCTCTTGCCCTAATCAGCGCTTAATCTGGTAAATAAATTATTGAGCACAAAATTAAAGGACTTACTTTGCTTGATGAATTTGTCTGGAGGAAATAAAAAAAAAGTTTTGCTTCAGATGTATGAAAAATCTAACCAAGAAAAAAAAAATGAACCCATGCCTCTCCCCCCCTTTTTTAAATAATACACCAGACATCAGAGGAAAAAGAATCAACAGCTTTACTTCATGGTTAAAATTTGTCAGGGCCTGGATGTGGATAGACATCACCTTCTGGTACTATACAGTCAATGACTTAGCCCCTGAGCTTGACGAGACAATTATTAATGAATCTTTCATTGCTTAAATTAGTCCTTTAACCCTCTTAGCCTGGGATAAAAATATTTTTAGTGTGAATTTAATTGATTTTGAAAGCCATCTTCGTGATTCATTGGGCTAAGAGGGTTAAAGACACTGATTATGATGTCACTGAGTTGCAAAAATGAACCCCCATTGTTGGCAAATCAACGTTTCAGGCATGGCACTTGGCAGGGACACTGATGATTGTAAATGCTGGTTGACGCAAAATAAGGAACCTGTTTAAAATTTGGATTTTTTTCCACCCGACATTCATAAAATGTTAAAAGTCATTTAAGACCTAAAAGGAAGGAGGAACCATTATTCAAATACAAAAGTTCAATCTTCTGCTTTCAAAAACAACAAACGTTCAACTATTATTTTTTTCAGAATATCCACATTACCTTTTGATCATCTAATGGAACACAATCTCTTAAGCTGTGAAAGCTATCTTTGATATGGTCACGTCGTTTTCTCTCTAGGGCATTGTGGTGAGCTCTTTTGTCATCAACCTGTTCAATGTGATAAAATAAAATTAGATTTAGCTCTAGGTGCACAGAGTCATAATTACAATTTCAATTTCATAAATTGATAGGTAATAGATATAAGCAAAAATCATTACATGAATAAATAATCAATAAGTAAAACACATACATACACACACACTAGCACACAAACTCAAGGACTGACTAGTTATACATTCACGCTAAATGCATGAATTCAGGACATTGTATGAAAATACATACATTGACTGAAAGCATACAATAGAACATGGATAATGCCATCGATGTATAGAAAAGCAGGATCAGTCTATAACAAGAATCAACTCAATAAATGTCTTTAGGTGGTATTTAAAAGAGCTTTCTGATTCTGACTCAAAGTTCTTAAGACCAAGGGGCAGAGACCTCCACACAGCAGGAGATGCATGAGTGAAGAACCACTTTGCTAATTTCTTTGATCCTTTTTTTGGGACACACAAAAGATGTTGATCAGAAGATCATAAAGTTCTGGAGGGGCTGTACATCTCTATAAGATCAGATTTGTATGCTGGGGTTACTTTATTAAAATATTTATGATAGATGACAGCTTTCTTGTATGTGATCCTGTATTGAACTGGCAGCCAGTGTAGTTCTATAAACATCAGAGTTAAGTGATCATACTTTTTCTTGTTCAATACAAATCTGGCAAATTGGTTTTGTCCTTGTTGCAGTTGATCAGTAATGCATTGGGGTAGGTTAATGGGGGAATTGCAGCAATCCATTCTTGAAAAAAATAACTAGTGAAATTAAATATCATAAATAGATATACTTTTTTAGATTGCACCTGTTTAACAGAGACTGTGTCTTTTCTTAATCAGAAATAACAGACAGTATTGTATCATACCAACATTATAGAAATAATAATAATAAAATACCCCCCCCCCCCCACACACACACAAACATCTGTTCAATTCAACTAACAAAGACAAATGACTGTTTCCTATTTATGAACTTGATGACCAGCAGAACCTATTTCTTACTTCATTCAGTTATTCCAACTATAAATCATTGCTGCTCAGGATTACTGTGATATGTCAATTTTTTCAAATATTTTTTATTCCCTATAACACAGTTACTTCCCTTTGTGGATCTAACTGGTTTGGTGCAGTAGGAATGTTTTCGTTTTCCCTCTATTTTAGACTTAAAACCTGCAGCTGTTTTGTCAGTCAAAATAATCATGTTTTTTTGCTCCTCCTGAAAAGTAGAGTTTTTTTACACCTGTGGTTGCCACTTAGCCCACACCCCAAGTCCTTGAGCTGCTGCTATAAGAAATGACAAAAATGGGTGATGTTCATCAGATTTTTTGAAAATATTTGTGATATATTTTTAAAGAATATAGGGAAGGACTTACTATTTATAAAAATCCACTCTATTCTACACTCTGGGTAAAACCAACCAATGTTATTTTCACTTGCAACATGATAATAATCTCAAAATTTCAGGGGCTCACCCCAATCACAATCTCCATGTTTTCCTCATGTTTACAGTCAATCCCCCTGCGCAATTTGTAACAACTAGACTGTTAAACTAAATGGCAGCTCCCTGTCAAAAGCACAAAACCCTCACCCAAGCTTTCCTGTCAATCTAAAAGTCGTTCATTTCATTTCAACAATAGAATTGATTAATATGTAGGTAGTTTTGAGTCAAATTTTTTGACAAATTGAACTTTGAATACAACTGAAAGTAAACAAAAACCCACTAAAGAGAGCTCTGCAAAATGTTATTTTCACTCCAACAGTACCAAACTTGTTTTGAATTCTCATATTACAAGACAACTTGCAGCCCGGGCACTGGGCCAAGATAAGGTAACTCAAAGACCAGATCATACAAGTTTTAACAAATTGAAATAAACTGAATGTTGCCTCAGTTAAGAAAATTCTCATCTTTCAAAATACTAAAAATAATGAAGGTTTCTTACAGAGCTGAAAGGGTTCAGGCCATCCTCATCATCCTGCAAAAATAGATCAGGAAACAAGAAAAGAATGAGACATAAAATTGTTATAATTTGGCTAATCTAGTTTTGAAATGACAATGTTTATCAATGATCAACCAATTACACTGCATGCTTGTCAGGGCTTTTCAAATCAAAGATAGTGACTCAATTTTTTTTTTTTTTCTGGCTATACTTTCATCATGCTACAACAAAATAAATAATATAGCCGCTGGCAAAATTGTAATGATTGAACTATTTGATTTTTTGTGTTTTTATTCTTTGTAAGGGTCTTGATTAACCCCACTGTATTGTACATTGAAATGTCTCATTTTTAAAAAACTCATTAATATGATGAAATTCAAAAAGTCATAAGGACTTTGCTCTTCTTTCTACAAGAAACAGAATTAAACAGTATCATCTCAAATCTCAGATCTTGTGAGCAAAACCATCAAAATGTAAAGAGTTTCCTGTCTAACACACTTTTTCTTCTTGGTGTTCAAAGTGTTGAGTACAAGGAGTGACTGGTACAAACAGGCATCTAATTTGATAAAGGCAGAAATTTTTTTAGTATGGGCATGTAAATTTTAATCCGATAAGTAAACAGAGGGAGGGAGGGGGAAGATATATATATATAGTCTACAGCTAGGGCCAGAACTGGTCTTTTGCACAATTTATTGTTTTGCTCTGAAACGTGGGACTTCTAAGCTGATAATGTTTTCTGGAAGTAGCAGTCTTACATGGAAGACCTTTAGTTTTAGCCTTGCTACCATGAAACTTCTCACAATATTTTCTCTGTTACATTTCTTGGGTCAAAATACAGACAGGTAAGGATGATAGAGTTACAAATTTGGGATGGGTTCCAGATTGGTTCACCAAATTCTACCCAAGTGTAGCTGTCATAATTTAGTTAGGAACTGTTGGCTTCTACACAAAATATGTAACTACAAATCCTGAAGAGCAGAAGAATGATTTTCAGTTACAAGAAGCTTCCTATCAACTATTGTGAAAGGAAAGAAGTGGCGGGCCAATCCAGAACTCCTTCCTTGTACATTTGTCTTCTCCTGGCAACTAAAAGAGGAAAGGATTTTCAGATTTCTATGGGCTCCTCATGCATAAAATTTATTCCAAAATGGCGAAGGTTCTAGCTACATTATCTAACTTTCTAAAATCTTTAACTTTATTCAGGAACAAAATAAAGCTACTTGCGAAGTACGAAAAGTCGCCTACCAGTATGAAATGTTAAGTTAAATCAGGCGACCTGTCTCACATGTTTGTTATTTGCCAGGGATTTAATAGTATTTATAAAGTGAATAGAGCACCCCGGTATGCACTATAGTAATGCTATCTATTTCTCACTATTGTTATTTTAGTCATCAATGTGTAATTTCTAGTAAAGAGTGTAAGAGAGTAAAGAACTCACAAGGAAAAACATGACATAGAAGTCACTATTGCCACACAGTCCTTCATCCAATACAATGGCAACCCTGCCTATATCTTCACTTCACTGATTTTTACCAATGTCCACCCACTCTGAATACCCCACTCTATTACAGTTGAGAATAGAGAATGTTCTCACCCCCAGGTTAGAATAACCGCACATATTATAGATATCATTATAAATAATGGTTTTTGTCTTCATTAAAATATCTTGGTAACACTTGGTAATTTTGTTCTAATTTTCGTGACATATGATTCTTGACATATGATTCTCAATGAGAATTAGATCCTTGTCTTTATAGCAACACAATCTAAAATAGGACACTTGTAAACTGATTACAGGAAAAGATCTTATTTCCTGTCCCTAAGAAGATTGATTTCATTAGAATATATAGATTTATATTTTATATTTGACTACACTAATGGGGAAACTTGTGATTATTTTGTTAAGACAAATGAGATACTAGAGGCAGCGAACCTTTCCTAATTTAGGGCTGACACAAGCAAGTCTTTCAGCCCCCGTGATAATGAAACCAGGACAAACTATTCGATAGTAAATAAAGACGGGAACACAAAACGAGCATAGTATTACTTACAGCGTCACTTTCGATATCAATTTCTCTGTCTTCATCACTCATGTTCACGGTACAAAATGCGGAGTCTAAGTAGCAAAAGATGGACACAACTTTCACATAAGTTGACCTGCAACACTGGCCATGTAAACCTGTTTCCACTACTACACACAAACCTCGACATGTGTAACTGTGTTCACGTGGTTTCCCATGTTTACAAACACATTATATCAAAATCACTTAATTTTTTAATAATGTATGATAATTTCAATCAAAATTAATTATATAGTGACGAAAAATTCACTTAAATAAATAAATATGTTATTTTTCTTAAGTTTTTATTTCATTTTTTTGTTCCCAAGTCTCGCTGTGAACGTAGGTCACTAGAACCCAAAAACAGAGTACAAAATAGGACTAGAGAGCGGACTGCGCCGCGCGAGTGATTCCAGTAGAAACTGCGCGGGGCGAAGGAAAGGAGGGCAAGAAGAAGCGCGCGTCGAAGTTTCGGAGAGTTGTTTTTATTGCTTTGGTATGGAAGTCTTTTTGTAAAATCATTATTAATTGTTTGTTTTTTTTTTAAATTTCAATTCAAGATGGTTCACACTTGTTATGTTGTTGGATGCACAAACCGCAGACAGAAAGAGGGAACAATGAGTTTTCA
>JBCIKM010476426.1:0-7500 GCA_039654465.1 Melibe viridis | reverse complement strand
TGCAAACACATTTAACTCTCTTAGCCCTCTACTGCCAACTGCAATTTTTAATCAGGCCTCTTCATTTAAACCACACTAAAATATTTTAAGGACAATGAGGGTAAATATATTAATTGAGCTTCTATCAGAGAATGACAATATACTTTTATTATCCAAGAATGACAGTAAAAACTGCTCTGATGGCTTTGTATAAAAATTGTCCCACCCATGCCCTAAACTCACCCTCAGGCATATCAGGACAAAAACTCAAATGTAATGATATTAAAAAAAAAGGGGCGTACATGCTGCCGAAACCCAAACAGCTTTTTGGGCATAGCACGCTGTTGTGAGGAGTCCTTCTCCGCCGTAACATCTTTGTAGACTTGTCTAACTCTCTCATAATTCCAAATCATAGCACCGAAAAAACTGCATGTGCCGACCTTCAGATCAGAGTATAATAAAAAAGCACAGTTAAAATAAATAATACAAGAGCCGCTTAAGCCCTTCACAAACTCATTTAAAAAAAGAAAGAGAAATACAGAGTAAAAAAATTTCATATGCAGAAAATTGTTCATGTTGATTATACAGGGATGTTATTTCAACCTTTTTTTTTTTTTGGTTATTTTTCTATTGGCTTTTTTGGGTGTTGATATGCTGTTTGCCTGCTTCTGACCAATCTTTGACTACTGCCAGTATTACTAGATAGACCAAAACTTCAATTTTATAGCACTTTCAAAATGCAGTCTGATGTGGTTTGAGCGGATAATCCTACTGAAGGCAATAGAGCAGAGTTACAACTGAGTTGAATGAAATAAAGAATCCAGAAAAGTAATCTATATCTATAAAGGAGTAGCTTTGCGATTTCCATGATCGATGTGACCAATAGACGCGAAAACTAACCATAAAAAAAAAAAATCAACTGCTATCCTCATCGTTTTTCAGTCTGTGTTTCCGTGTAATTGCAAGAGTAACCGACTTAAGAAATTAAGGTTGATCCCTCAAAATTTCACCAAAAATATGAAACGACATCGGTTCCTATCTCAGATCTCAGTTAATCCATTCATAGAAAGAAAATGAAAAGTAGGTCAGGCCAGAATGACGCGGGAGTATAATCGTACTGTATCCCTGACAGGTCAAAGCCTCTGTGCCCGAATGGTCAGTGTGTTAGCTTTGCAAGCATGGCAATATGGGTTCAAGAGGAGGGGAATTTTCTTTTTTTTTTAAACAAATTTTTTTTCAAGCTTAACTCAGGTACCTTTTAGTTCCTTGCAGCCCCAGATTTATTGGGATTTTTTTTTTCTTTCCTATTTTGTTTGTTTTTGTTTTGATATTGTTTTTGTTTCGTTCTGGTAATATGATTGGCAGATACGTTTTATCTTCATTTTCACCTTTTCCCTCTAAAAATAATTTTACAATCAAACCCATCCTATTATCAAATCGGTCCTGCACTCCTTTTTTTTCAGAAATAAGAAGCGTATTTCTTATCGCGTTCATAGAACGGGAACATTTGCCTGAACCCCCATCCCCCACCCCCACTCTACCCCACCTTTGTTTGTTTTTGTTTTGATATTGTTTTTGTTTCTTTCTGTGAATAAGCTTGGGCAGAAACGTTTCATCTTCATTTACGCTATATATGAAGTCATGATTGCTTCACCTTTTCCCTCTTAAAATAAGATGCATATTTTTAATCCCGTTCCTAGAACAGGACCATTTGCTAGAAATTAAATAAATCAATATACAGGGTGATAAATAAAAAATACAGCAAAATCATTATGCAATTTTTCATGTCTATCATATTTTGGTGAACTGAATCACTGTTTTTTTTTTATAGAGTAGTGATCTAAGTTAGATTGGCTGTCAATTTCACCGCTGTCATTGCTTTAACTTTTGATTGCGAAAACTGAATTTTAGGGAGATCAATCCAAATGAAAAAGCACCTCAGTGACAGATTTGGAGGAATGGTGCTAAAGACCATAAAATCTGTGCTTGATCTACCAGATCCTCAGACCTCTCTGCGTGTGACATTTTCTTGTAGGGGTACGTTGTTAAAGTTAAAGACAAAGTATATGTTCCACCAATTCCAGACAGCTGCAATCAACAAGTTGGGGCCATGACAGTGACATAATGTGTTGGATGTGGGGGGACTTTTCATACAGTGGAGCACTCTTATAAAGAACTGATTTTTTTTATATAAAGAACAGATTTCAAAGCACCTTATAGGGACTACGTACATAAATCCTGACTGCTGACTGATATAAAGAACAACTGATACAAACTAACTCATTTGGAATGTCCCAAGCTGTTCTTTATAGCCCTGCTCTACTGTATTTGCTTGATGTTGTCCACTCAACCGGTGGTGGCCACATTGACCATTGGTAAAACGTGAAATAAAGCTTCAATGTGTATAAAAAACATGTATTCACAATCCAGATTTGTATTGTTTTCAGTTTCTGACACATTAAGCGATGGTTTTGCTGTATTCTTTTTGAAACACCACATATAAAAGAGATAAACCCTGGACTTACTCCTGTGACAAAAACAGTTGATTTCAAAAAAGAGAAAGAATCTCTTTGTGGATCTGAGCCTGGGAGTTTATTTGATTCCCCGTCTGTTGTGTGTCGACTTCGAAATCCTCTGCTGTTGAGTTTGAATGGTTTGTTCTGGTTGAAATTGTGAATCCATTTCTTTATGAGACTGAGACCTTCTTTTCTGTGTGTGGCATGGAGTCTCCTCAGAACAAGATGACAGCTGCAGGAGAGAGCAAGGGGAGAGAAAATTTAAATTAAAAAAAAAAAAAATTTTAAAAACAGATACTTTCAATTGAAAGAAAACAACAGATGACATTTCACATTTTTCCACACATGTATGAAATTAACAGAAGTCATCACTTGATTTTTTCTTCTCTTGCAATAACCATTCATTTGGTATATACTGATTTGTGCTGCAGTTTAAAAGATCAGGAAATATTATTACTATAACGAAGGAGTGTACCTACTTTAAGAGTGCTATTTGTACCACTCATTCTGATCAGGTTGGGCAGGATTGTAGACAAGGCTACATGATTTACTCTGAGAAACACAGTACTTGATAAGAAATTTAGAGGTTTTATGAACAGCTGGCACATTTTAAAGGCAGTAAAGATTATTAACATGAAAATACAGGCATCAAGGAAAAAAAATTTAACTTAGACCGAATTTTAACCTACACCCTGTGGTAAACTGGCTCATTGGTCTTTATCAATGAGCAGATCCTACCAAGGCAACAGCAACTATTGTTTGGCTTAAGATTGAGTAATACCCGTTGTATTTCTCATTATGCCACGCAAGATTAGGCACGGTGGACCAATCCTCTGCCTGTCTTCATATCTTGTGATCCAGAGTTTTTTCCAGCTCTTTGGAGCTGGGTCCCAGTACTGCTTATGCAGTATGAAGGGATATGGATAACAAAACAAAACAAAACTTTAACCTCATTTGTTCAGAATAGTGCTTATGTCCGTCCTCTTAAAGTTAAAGAAAAGTTTAAACAGACATTGAAGGCATTAGTGTTATGACTAATTCAGAACCAATTTTATTGTATCATCAAAATTAGGAAGATTGTCAACCAGATAGTTATTCTTGTGGATTGTCACTCTTATACAAGTAATAATGTATTAAGAAATCCTAACTCTTTCTATTTGGGCTACGAGCTTGTAACAAGACCCAGTTTCCAAGTCATGAGCCATGAGTTATCTCGAGATGGAAATGTGAAAGTTTTAGAGCTATCACTCTATTAGGGAACTACCACTTGTGGTAGTCAGTACAAGTCTCACAAAAAGGTCTGTGGACAAGACAGGAGAATAAAGATAGGGAGCAAAATGGACGTCGCCTTAAAATTTTATTGTAGTCATTGCTGCAAGTGGTAATAATAGGGACCGGGTTGACCCCATAGCAATGTCTAAACTGTTCTTTTATGAAATGAGTCCTCTCATTGATTCTGTAAAAATATCTCACAAATGATTTTAGAGAAGTGAAATGGACATCACTCACTTAACTTATTTGTTATTTTGCACTACAGCTCCAGAACCTGGAATGCCTGCTAAGTAGCAACCACCTAATAAAGAGTTAAAAAGCAATAGCCGACATACAAAGCCATTGATGATTTTGTAAGATTTTGAGTGACCTTCAGATTAGTTAAACCAATATCTAAACTAAAGATGATAGAGTGTTTGATAAAGCAAAAAAAGGAAATCTTATGATTCCGCTGGTCATACTGTGACGTGTCAATCATTGTCTTAAGTGTAAGGGTAGAAAGAAAAAAAAATTGCAGTTTAACATCCTCGTTAAGTATTTACAACACACTCTGATATACAAAGAATGAGTCAAGTTTAACGCATCTGCCTTACAGTAAACATGACCTACTAGTATTTTCATTGTCAAAATGGAAATAGCAAAACTGTTAAAAAATCAGAGCCAATCGTAACATTCAGTACAAACAAGTACAAATACCGCATCAAATAACATACGTGCATTGCTATGTGTCGCTATTTGTAACTAACTTGTCTAGCTGCTATTCTCTGTAACAAAAATCATAGTCTTGTAGAAAAAATGATCATTTTTCTTTCTTTTTTTCTTATTATTTTATCATTTTTGACTGTGGGTTCTATGAACTGCTGATCAATTTTCCTGACCACAATCGCCAAATTCAAGACCATTTTGATTTTCAAGACCCATTTTTCCGATCATGAGCAAATTTACGAAATTCCCCACTTTTCCCAACCAATGGGAACCCTGTGATCTTGGGGTCGAGCTTGCCATCAACAGATCATATGTACCAAAGAATCCAATACATTGCAACGCTGACATCCATTGTTCACATTGCGCAGAGCATTGAAATGAGCTAGAGGCTATTTTAGACAGTGAGGTCATTCTGGGGTCAAAATACGTTATGGCTTCAAACTCTCTTTTAACCATTAAAGATTCATTTTCAAATCATAACTTTGCTTTACACACACGAGAGTCGTGGGAACAAAAAAAAGAACTCTCACGTGCTCTGTGTGCTTTTCAATTCTTTGATGTCAAATCTAATTTAAGATAAGATTTCATTGTGTATTTTATAGATTTAACACATATTGCTTTCAGAATTTCATATTTATTAACCTTTATTACTTTCTCAATTTGTATTTTCATGTGATTCTTTACCCATGATTTTGTAAGTATACCTATTCCCGATAATACCGCCATCTTGTTTCTGTTTGATTTTCGCGCCTGCTGGCCGTTCTTTTGCCTTTATTTTGTTTCCCTTGCATACTAATTTGATAAATCAACCAAAAACACTGATATTTCTAATGAATAATACACTTAACTAACTTCTGCCAATACTAATTCAATTTCTACTGTATATTTCTAGCAGTTGTAGCAACCTTAACTTGTGGCTCTAACTCCGACAAAGACAAGATTGAATGAGCTAACCAAACTCTAATCGAATCAGTCCCATTGCAATTTATTTCTATTTGTAAATAAAACAAGTCGTAATATTTACTGAGTGCTAAATAATAATCTAACAACTGATTCACTGTCATTAGACATCATAATGCCATTAGTTATTGTAACAAAGGCAGGGACACTTTTCTATCAACGTACTCAACCCCATCTTGTCAGACCAAAACATCGAATAAATTCAAACCCCTTCAACCCATAGACTAACAGATCTAAAGATAGACTCTAATCCAGATCCTACAGTTTCAGCAGATCATAAAAACAAAAACATCAATTTAGGTTATCAAGAACCATTAGTACACCCTAAACAGACTAGCATCAGTACCACCCTAGAAACAGAAGTCAAACAAAAGAAGAATAAAGAAACCCAAATAGTCATTAAAGAGGTATAGAAAATAAACAAACCTGAACTAAAAATTAAAAAGGAAAGGAAGAAAAACGTAAAAACTAAAAAGAAATCAACCCCCAAAACAGTCACGTAAGAAGCCTAATCATGAAACAGTAACTAGTGAAGTAAATTCTGACACAAATAATTGCAATGGCGCTAAAAAACAAAACGATGTGAAAAATAAAAACCAAAACCAGCCAGAGAAAAAGGCTAATCATGAAACAGTAACTAGTGAAGGAAAATCTGATAAAAAATAGTTGCAACGGCCCCAAAAAACAAACAGATAGGAAGAGTCTGATCATAAACGTTCAAGGTATCAACAACAAAAAACCTGAGATTTTACAAATCATAGATGAACATAAACCAGACATTATTATAGGCTCAGAAACTCGGTTAATCCCAGATATAAAATATGAAGAACTTGGACTAAAAGAATATAATATTTACAGAAAGGATAGAACTGGCAAGAGGGGTGGTCGTGTTTTACTTGCACTTAAAAAGAACATTGATAGTGAGGAAATTCAAAATGATCTAACCACAGGCGATAATTGTGAAAACGAAAGCACTTTTTGCAAAATAAACAAAAACAACCAGAAGTCTCAATATTTATAGGATCAATCTATAGACACCAAAACCAGAACGTAGAACAGCTTAACGAAATTTGCAATGAAATAAAAAGCATAGCTAAAACAATAACTAAAAACTCTCTTCTCTGGTAAGGTGGTGATTTCAACTTACCAGATATTAACTGGGAAACAGAATCCTGCAAAGCTAACAGTAAGCTTAATTTAACTTTCCTAGACACAGTTAGGCAAGTAGGTCTTAAACAGACTGTAGACTTTAAAACAAATGATAAAAACATACTGGATATATTTTTAACTAGTTACCCGAAACTCATTCTAAAGCAAGACTTAGTGCCAGGATTAAGTGATCATAATGCTATTGTAATAAATAACAAAGTAAAAGATCCCAGAAAAAAGACAAAACCTCATAAAATACTAATCTGGAATAAATGTTAGGTAGAAGAATTGAAAAAAGAAATGAAAACAAAATCAAATGAATTTCTTGAAATATTTGATAATCAAGGTGACGTCGTTGAGATGTGGACCTTTCTAAACAAAGAAATAAGTAAAGTGATCAAAAACCATGTACCAACAAAACTGACTTCTAAAAAAACACTAACAGCCTTGGTTCACCTCCAAAAACAAGAAAACTCACACGATTAAAGAAAAGATTGTTCAAAAAGGCAAAAGAAAACAAATAAGAAAGAATAAACAAAAAGTACCAACATTTTAAAAGAGAAACGCAACAAGCCCTTAGGGCAGCCCACTCTGACTACGTAAACAAAATGTTAAACGAAGACAATAAAAATAACAACAACAAAAAATTATGGTCGTATATAAAAAGCAAAAGACAAGAAGTAGGCATACCTGACCTTAATGACGGTGAAAATAAAACTATAAATGACCCTAAAGGCAAAGCTAATATACTTTACGATCAGTTTTCCAAGGTATTATCAAACCCCAAACCAGAAAAAAAAATAGGCAATGACCTAGCTGAAAAATGTAATTACAAGGAGATAAAAAATATCATAGTAAAAAAAGAAGGAGTATTAAAACTGTTAAGTAATACAAATGAACATAAAGCCACAGGTCCAGA
>JBCIKM010476321.1:0-10231 GCA_039654465.1 Melibe viridis | reverse complement strand
CTAGACAGGTAGAGATAATTGTCTAATTTCTACAGTTTATAATGGGTGAAATGCAGGCGCTGTTTGCTCATCACAATGAATAAGACTTAATAAAAAATAAATAACGTCTCAAAACACATTATAACACTACAGAGAGATGATTTACAATGACAACAAATTAACTCTCCTTACAAAAATAACCAATGGCCATCACTCATGTGACACCATCGAATGGTTTAGGAAGACCAAGGATCTTTAAACCCCCTTTGTGTACAAAAGTACTTGGTACGTTTAACTTGTGACCCTGCAGGCAAATGGCATGAAATATTATTAGGGACTGAGTTGCCAACAAGACAACAAAAAACAGGAAATCACGTAAAGGGGAAAAAGTAAGACAATAGATTTAGTGTCCAAGATTAAAAACAGAAATAGAAGTGCCCACCATGGACACCCGCGAACTGCCAGCTCGGGGAAATTTGATGCACCAAAACTTTTCTCCCCTATCTGTGCAAGAGTTTAGGACGCGGTTATTTGTACAATTGTACGGATAACTGGTCCAGTTATTCGTACAATTGAAGAGAAACACAAAAAAAAAAAAAAAGACAAATAAAGATGATAGATCAAAAAGGAAATATACTGACGGGGGCCGGAGGGGAGGGCAGATTGAGGAGGGATAAACAATGTTCTTGAGTTCGAGAGAGAAAACCGCTTGTCGTGGCAAGCGCAGAGCGAAAATTTGGGACAATATCGCCATATGAATAATCTGTAACAGTTATAATTCTAACAATCCTTGTGCAGCGATCATCATCCACACATTTTGTAAGAACTGGTAGTAGCTATTCCTACAATAGTAGCTATTCCTACAATAGTACTGGAAGAAAACAGTGAAGAGAAGGCCCGGAAAAAAACAGTTGAATTTGGATGGAGGAAAATTGTGAATAAAAAGACAGTTAAAGAGAAAGAAAAGACAAAGCCGCTTTGGGCACAGAGTTGTTGTGTGTGTACTATAATGATTGACTGCCTAAACAATCACAAAACTTGACAAAAAGTAAGCAAATAAGCTTTTTGCCTGAAAAACTACAGGACACGCACGAGATAAGTGGATATGATAGGGAAAAAAAGGAATAATAAAATTAAAAAAAATAAAATAAAAAAATAAAAAAATGGATTGAGCAGGGACTCGAACTCGTATTACTCCGCTTGTAAACCCAACTCTCTTCCAATTCGGCTACAGCGGCAGTCACTTGTAAGCGATACACAATGTATATAAATCCATCATCTGGGCAGATCGCCCAAAAGGTAACTGGAAGTTTGGCTAAAATTGTATGAATAACCACTCCAAAGAGTTTATTATCACATAGGATGACGAAGCACGCATGGCGGCTTAGTGCATCAGTCGATTAGGTAAAAATAAGGGGTCAAAAGCCTGGTCATCTGATGACCTTCCCTTGCCCCTCTTCTGCCGTGTACTTTCTGTTCACTCCATCTAACCACACTGCCTTCCCACTTATTCCCTGTTGTTATACTTCTCAGTCTTTCAATTTTACAATATGTTTACAATTTAAACTTATCTCTATCATTTTTATACCATTTTATCTTTGAATTCATGATTTAAATCCCGTTTAAAAGCTATTAAAATTTTTATATGGATAGGCCTACCTTTTCAAGGAAATTTGCCAAGGTCTTATTTCTTCATTCATTGAAGTATATTCTCATCCTTCTGACCACAACCATCATAACAATCACCAACATTATTTCACAACCACAAAAAAAAACAAAAAAAAAAAACAACCCAACATTATCACCACTATCAAAACCCTCATCATTCATGAAAAAAAAAATGTATAGAGCTTAAAGGGGATATATTCCTGTCTCTAGTTATTCCCAGGTTCTCGTTATTCCCGTTGTCGTTAAACACGATGTTCCACTGTACACACATATATGTCAAAAAGTCAAACGTGAGCCGTCACTTTATATGAGCATTAGCTATCTAGCATGGAGAATTTATTATAATAACTTCAATATCTACAAGAAGACTTACAACTTTGAAGGAATGACTCGTCATGAATCATCAATGCAAGTCAATCAAACAGTCGTAATAATCATAGCTAAGCATGGCCTTAAAGCTCTGTCAGTGTGGTGGAGACCCCAGATATAATCTAAGATAGGGATATAAAGTTTGATTGACAAGATTTTTAGGAGTCTGAGGGACGAGGAACCAAAGAGGGCTGGAAACTGTCTTGAGAAAAGCAAGGGAATTTACTTATTTAATTTATTTTTGTGTCTTGAGCGGTTCTCGTAAAACAGAACGGAATATCCAGAGGTGAAAATTTGTAACTCACCAGGTACACTATTCAGCAGGACAGGAATGAGTGGAAATGAAACTTATATATCCGTAGACCTAAAATAACGGAGTTGGAGACTAATAAGAACAGTAAAGATAGGGTAAGAGTACCGATTCTTCTCAATTCGATCCGTCGGAAATAAATTGCAGATGACGTCAGCGTTATGTGTGTAGTTTTGATTATCGTGGAAAGCGAGATTCAAATTGTTATTACGCAAAGCAAATTTTCAATGCCTTTATTTTATATTTGTAAGCTAGAAAATTTCTTTTTAAACCATAAAAGCTATCTTGGGTAGTACTATACAAAAAAATTGGCTACAAATTTGTCGAAGAGTAGGCTACCATGGTCGCAATGGATTGGTTTGGAAAGGAACCGGAAAGAGACAAGTCAGTGTTTTGGTTTCGTTCTTACGTTTGATATAACAGCAGACGACCCTGCAAGGGGAGGAGCCGAGTTAGCTAAAAGAAGGAAAAATTAAATGCAGCTAAAAGTTTTCCTTGAACTTCACGGAAAATGACAATTTTTTATAAAAGGCATTCAAACTCTTTTCAAAGGCGGAAAACTGAATAAGGTATTGTCCAGTAAGGTTGCTATGACAAAAATTGGACTTCGATTTAAACCATGATCTATCTTCCTGGTTTTCTTGATTGATCACCAGGAAATGTTTAACTTAAGTATCTTCATTGGATTGTCTTGGATGTTTAAATGTTTTTGTTTCAAAAAGTCTATTAAGATTTTTTCTCACAATCTGTGGATCATCAGCAGTTGTTTTATTCTTCAAAAGCATGGAACTACACCACACTCAGCGAAGTGAAATATAGCCTATCCACTATATCTAAATGAAAAAAATTGAAATGATTTTCTCAACCTGTCGAGACTAGTAAGCAATGAGGACAACTTTCAAATGCCAATGTTTGAAATCAAAATAATTATGTCATGGAGACTGTGCTTGCTGATAGTCATGTTTACATTTGTTTCAGAACACTCTTTTGTAATCCTTTTTGTAAAACACCCTAACCAATTGACTAGCCAATCATCAATGTGTGGGCCTATTGGCAGCTTTCGACACCATAAACCACAGAGAGTGAGGGCACTTTTTGCACTATGGGATCAAAGCACAGCTTTAAACTGGTTTATATCATATCTTTCTGAGTGGTATCAATCTGTTTAATGAACTGGGAATAAAGAACTGCCAAAATGAAATCTATTCTCACTGTCGGATCATTGAAATTAGTTGTATTGAAACTGAACTTCACATTTGGATTACTGCAACTCCCTACTTGCTGGCCTACCAGATTTTCAATTAAAGAAACTTCAGCACTTCCAAAACAACACTGCATAGCTGGTTCTTTGTAGAAATAATCCTAATCAAATGATTGGTTACCAGTTAAGGCCAGAATTGAAATTAAGAGTAGCAACCAGTTTGGTTACACAAAGAAAAGAGCTACATATGTCTGTATGTTATTTGAGAAGATGCATGAACTCTTCTGCACTGAATGTTATGACAGGATCTCAATTGATTTTTTAAAAATGTAGCTACTTTTGTTTTGACACCAGAAGTAACAGTTAGTAGGTCTTTCTCTCTACGGGACATGCATTGTTCTCGCCGATATTAAACTTCTTATTCTTTTTTTTTTCTCAGCTTTAAATTTATGACGATGATTCATACGTCAAATTATGATACACAGAATCGTCAGTGTGAATGAGTATAAATATTATTTATTATTAGAAGTAGTAGTAGTATTTCGTTCTGAGAATTGCCTAGCAATACAAAAGCATGTTTTTTTTGTTTTTTGGGCTTTTTTTTAGGTGATCGTGTCTATTTGTTTCCTTTTGTTTGTTTGGTATATGTTGTTTGGGTTATTTTTTTTTTTCCACCCTACAACACAAGTTATAAGAAATCCTTGTTTTTTAGGGGTGGGGAGGTATATTATTTATTATTAGAAGTAGTAGTAATATTTCATTCTCAGAAATACCTAGCAATGCAACAGCAATTTTTTTTTTTTTTTTTTTGTGTTTTTTTTTAGGTGAGCTTGTCTATTTTTTTCCTTTTATTTGTTTGCTATTTGTTTCTTGGGTTATTATTTTTTTTTCCACAAGTTAAAAGAAATCCTTGTTTTTTAGGGGTGGGGAAGTGGTTGCTTCTCTTTTTCTTTTTTCTTTTTTTTCATCAAAATTTAATTAGTATTTTAGATCTTCTGCTTGCTTCTTGGCCTCAGTGACTCTTGATTACAACTTCATTTTGATATGATGTACATCTAAATACTGAAAATTATGGTGTGACCAGGCAGCAATTAGGAATTACTAAAATGGCTTAGCCAAATCAAAGGATGATATTTACTTTATGACTTGAGTAAATTTATTTCTTAAGTGTATGGGGTCACCTGTACGTCTAAATCCAGCATTATACATGAAGGGCTCAAGTGAAGAACCGGTGATGTCAGTTTTCACGAATTTTTGGCGCGCACCATGTCCTTATAGCCATATTTGAAGAGTACCGTCTTAGCTATTCAATGCATGGAAAAACAGGTTAGGTTAGGAGATATTACGGTTAAGAGAAACGCTGTGCAATGGAAGAACCGGCGTTGTCAAAAGCGTTCAATTGAAAAATCGGCGATGTCAAAATTTTCCGTTGGTTAGCTTCGAGTTGCTTCCCTTTTGACCAATCAGACCCACAAGAATAGGTCATGTGACATACTGTTGCCGGTTGTCTGTCAAACAAAACAATCATGGCCGACACCGATCGACATCCCACCACTGCAGAGACCCCGACGAAAAGACAAATCAATGGCCGTAAGCGTGACAATTTGAAAAAGCAGGGACTATCCAGTCATGTAACAGGCCCCCCGTGTAACTGCTCACGGATTAAGTGTTTTGAAAACACTAGTGAGGAAGAAAGGGCAGTCCTCATCCTCCATTTCAACGCTCTCGCTTGCAAGGATCAGCAAGACAGCCTTCTTGTTACTTTTTTGAGGATTAATTCGGTAAAGCAGTGGCGGCTACGTCAGGACGAAGAAAAAGCAAGTCTGCATGACCACAGCTACCAATATTATATCGTCAGAATTCAACAAGAAAACCAAGCTGTGGAGTTCCTGCTCTTGCTGCATTTTCTTACTTTCCCCAAAAAAATCTAACATAATTTCTGTTGCTTCAATTTTTGAAATTTTTATATGCCTTTATTTCCATAATAAAAGCTGATCAAATTCAAGGCAACATTGTTGTGAAGTGCTTTCATTTCAATAACAGGGACTGATTAAGTTAGTGCATTCTCTTAAAGGCTCATGATTATTTTTTTTTTTGTCTGTCCTCTTTTTTAAATGGATTCAGTCGATCCACATTTGATGTCAAATAATGTACAACAAAAAGTAACAACAAGGGCTTGCTGCTCATTGAAGAGAGAATCCTTAGTCATTGAATCAACATTACTGTTTTGACCTGTCTTAGTGATGATAGCATTTTGCAGACTTTGGTATAAAAATGACGTAATTTAGAATATTTGCGAAATTTGAAAGGTAAAATCTTTTCAATATTTCCTTTAAAACTTCTGCTTTTTAATTCATACTGATATATTCCTCTTTGATATGGACTAAGAAATTGAGATAATCGAAGGAAAGACTTTCTGTGGGAATAATGTGATCAAATGGACTCAAAATTGAAGTGAGAGTACAATACAAGTGAAAAACAGGTGATGTAATTTTGGGGGTAGGGATTGTAAATATAGAAAAAAAAAAGTGTAAAACTTCTCAATACCTCTGAAAATGGCTGAGTAGCTTTAAAAATGAATGCCATTTAATTTTTTACAGCAGAATTAATTGTATTTTCTTTTGAGTGGCAGTAGGAAGTCTTAGAAGTAAGAATTTTGATTTTCTCATTTTCCTCAAAACCTGACATCACTGGTTTTTCACTTGAGCCCTTCACATATAATAGAATAACAGAATACACGCGTGCACACACACACACACACACACACACACACACACATGCGCGCGCAAACACACACAAACAAAACATTTTGGTACGAGCTTTTACAGATTATACAATAATACATGGCCTTCTCAAAAGTCACTAACCTGGCCATAGTCTTATAGGAGTGGAGCAGATTGTGGCTTGAAAGTTTGCATTCACCTTAGTTTTCCTGTATTTAGCTTCCACCAAAACTGCCATTTATGACATATTATCCTCATCAACCCTCCACCCCCCTCTTGATGTGTTTTTTCAAAGAAGATGTTATCAAATTATAATCAGAGTTGGGCTAAGTCTGCTGAATATGGAGGGTGTTGCAAAATGTTAATGTTCTTTGTTGTTTGTTTTAGGGCACCATAACAAGCAAGGGTCATAGAGGCGCCCAAGAGGAAAGTTAGATGATAGATTAGTTAAAATAGCAGATAAATCTTGACTACCAGAGACATTTTCACAGAGAGATGATTTACAGGGGAAAAATTAATCTATCACAGATAATTGACAGAGAGATGATTTACATAGAAAAAAATATCTCCCACGAACAAGAGCAAACACACACTCAGACAAAGGCCTTATAGAATACAAAATAGCTGTTTATTGTATGTGTGTTTGTGAAAGAGAGCACTTGAGAGAGTGCTAGAAAATGAAAGATAACAGCTCTAGTAAATGTCTTCATTGGTTGATTCATGAGACACCAATGTTCCCCCTTTGGCTTTACAACCCAGCTATCAGACAACTGGGTGTAAATGGCCTGTGGCCTATGACAATGTTGATGTTAATCCACCAGTGAATCTTGTGATGTTAAAAGGTCACAATTACTTGACCTACAATGCACATACCTTTGTAGATCTTTTATTTGGAAAATATATTTTATTATTGCTTTCTTCCATGTACATTATTTCCTCTACCAATGCAAAATATCCATTCCAGTTGAAAAGTTCTTAATTAAAGGTAGTAAGTTAGCTGTATTGTAAAAACTTCATCACACAGCAAGTTGTTGTGCAAAACTTGGGCAAATCAGCTAAAGTCGTCTCATCTTACGTACTTGCGCAGCTGTACTTTTTGTGCTCTTTAGTGTGATCTTCTTGAATAGAATGCAAAGAAAAACATACATCATTTCTCCCTCAGAGCATAATGCATAGACTTTGATGTCTTTCAAAGTTTTCTTTTAATCCCACCAAGACTTTCTTGAACAGGGTTTCCCTCCAGAACTTTCTGAACTTGTTGATGCCTCTTCTATCTTGCTTTTTTTCCAAAGTGTTCTCATTCTTATCTTGCTTTATTATACAGTGCAGTCATTCAAGTCTTGACTTAGAGAGTAAAAGTATGCATGGATTGTGCCAACTGGCTTTGTTCTTAAATAATTACTCTACTGATATACTCAAAATGTCCTCGGAATAAAATAGCAAAGGTGCCTCAATTACCAGCAAGTTAAGAGGTATTACACATTCATTATCTAGTGTGAATGTCCTGTAAGCTGCCTCACAGTCACTTATTTTCACCTTGCACGCACATTGGTTTTTGCTCTTTTAAAAGATCAGTTTACTAAATTATGCATTTTCTTTACTCAAGTTGTCTTTTGCAAGCATTGTGAATTGATGTTGCACCTTTTTAAGGGATGTGTGAGTTTTATTTTGGTTGAGTCTTGTATTGTCCGCGTAATTAGTCAAATTTACCAGTCTTTCTCGGGTCCATACAGCAACTTGAAGATATTGTAGATTGCTATATTTTATATCGATATGTTCCTCCTTGATTCCCATGCTGTGTGGAATCATCACATTCCTCTCTTATTATTACAACACACTTATTTATTATAGAATGAATTTGATTGATACTACACATGCTGGTTTAGTTTCTGACCCAGTATATTGAGTTTGGATATCAACATATAACTCTTGATCTGCCTGTGGCTTCTTCCAGTCTTGTAGTTGGTTCACTGCCTAGTCATGTGAGCCTGCAAGCATTGCTGTGATGATCATGAATTCGTTTTTGGGTCAGGGTCATAGGTCACATAGTAACAGCTAGACAGGAGGCATGCAATATATTTGTTTATATTTTTGACCCTAAAGAGGGAAAAACTGCGAAAATCTGGGAGAGAAAAGGCCAGAAACAGAAGGAAGTAAAAGAGGGTGGTTCAACTCATCAATTAAGAATATGTTGAGCGTATTATTTTGTTTTGTATGCTAACAAAGTCATTGTCATGTGTATCAAAACTTCAAATGCATTTTTCTAGAAATTCACTTTTTGAACAACTTTTCCCTTCAGGCTTTTTTAGTTATAGACCAATGAACTTAATGCAGGATTTCTTCGAATGATATGTAACTACAAAAAGAGACGACTTTTAAGATTCCTTCCATGTTTTTGTGAAATTGACATTGTTTTAAGTGGAAAATGGGCAAAAATTTATATTCTCTTTTTCATTGAATTCAAACTTTAAAAAACCCCAAAAAACTTACTTCATATATTGAAAAAATGGCTTTATTTTATCCTTAACATATCATCAAAGAATACACCAGCAGAGTTTGAAATCCAAACATTGAAATTTAATGGGGCTTAAGGCTTTTGAAAAAAGGGGGTGTCAAAATTGATATGGCAGCTTGGAGCGGCATTTCCATAGTAACCGAAATTTTTTTTTTAAATTTTGTCATTGGATTTCCCACTAATATGAACCCACTGATAACAAAAAATGATTAGAAAAACCTCTCACTTCATTAGTTTAGAAAATCACTCTCAGGACCCAATCCTCCCCGTAAACTTAAACACATGAAAAGTAATTGTCACATATAGCCTACATGACAGATGTCTCCCCACTCCCCTCCATCCCTTCCAAACACTCAAACAACCTTATACCTTAATCTGTTGGCATTGAACTGAAATTCAATTTTTTCTACAATGTCTCTAAGATCGTTGGTGTTAGCTTGTAACTGTTCAATGACATTTTTCTTTTAAGGCAATGTCGTCTGTGAAGACCATGTTAAAAACTTCTACTCTACCCCACGACGGACAGTCCATACTGCTTTTTGTCCAAGACATACAGTGCACAGACGAGTTAAACAGGACATGTGATAAAATACAAACTAATTTTATGCCAGTCTATACCTAAGGTTACTGTGACACCTCTGAGTAAAATATTACATTTTGTTCCATTATAATATGCTTTTGGCCATCACACAAAACCGGTAGATGCAATTAAATAGATGTGGTGACCAATATTTCTGTTGCTAACTCATTAATTAATCTTTGCATTCTTACAAATTTGAGAAACCAATTTATTGAATGTAATTTTTTTTTTTTTTTTTATATCTATTTCTTAGAGTAATTAAGCAAAAGAGCCCACTATGAGTAACAAGGATGTTGGTGGCTGGCTTAGAAGAAAAGGACAGAGAATTCATACATGGTCTCGAAGATGGTTTGTTCTTCATAACAAATGTCTCATGATGTTTGGCAAAATGGGTGATGTCAAATGCATGGATAGCATACAACTGGACAAGCAAACACTGGCAGAACATCCCATTGATCCAAACGACCCCAAGCGCGGATACTTTGACATTGTGAATGGTAAAAGATTTTTTGCATCATTTTTTTTTTAACCTCCATTTAAGTCCTTTTGAATGTTTCTATATTATAAAATATCAGAGAGCAGCACTCAGCAACTTAATTTGTATTAAATATATTTTAGCTATTTCACTTAATTCCACTTACAGTCTCATTGTTTAATTACCTTAAATTGGAACATTTTCAGATCACTTAATTTTTTGTTTGTTAAATTAGATCACTGTTCAAATTGGAATAAGAGCTTGAATCACTTAATTAAATTCATTGTCATTGTTGCCATGTCCCATGGAAACTATCTCTTGCAGTCAAAATACAAATTCTTTCGTCTCTTGTAATGTTGGTAGGATACCCTTGGAGGATGAAGTGCGCATGCGCTAGTCACTTATGTCGTG
>JBCIKM010476109.1:5807-20009 GCA_039654465.1 Melibe viridis | reverse complement strand
ATAGATAGATAGATAGATAGATAGATAGATAGATAGATAGATAGATAGGTAGGTAGGTAGGTAGGTAGGTAGATAGACGGATAGATAGATTGATGGGTGGATGGATGGATAGATTGATAAACAAGGATGAAAGACAGAGAAAGCAGACAGACAGTCAGATAGGTGGACAGAAAGACAGACGAATAGATGGACAGACAGAGATTGACAATATGCAGCAGCCAAGTAGAGAGTAGCAATGCCATATGTTCATCCTAAAATTTCTATCTTTATACTTAATGTAAAATGTGTAAAATAACATTTGGTTTGAGCAGATAATGGATCAAATGATAAATGGCATGTATTGCCAAGTTTGAGTTTTTTTATGTTAAATCTCTGGTATCATATTCCATAGAATCATTCTCAGTTTACGACTCCCCACTGTTCTGTCTAAGTGTAGACTTAAAAGAAATAAAGTTCTAGATTTTAAATATTAACAAATAAATCCGTAAATAGGACATAAACGAAACAAGGCTGTAGTTCACAACGAAGACCTGGATATTGAATACTACTTCCAACACAAGATTTCAATTTACATTGAAGTAGGGAAGCTAAAAAAAGGCATATTTAATTAGGATTGGTTACACTGTAAATAAATACATACTGTTTTATTAATAATTTTACAAGAAGCCCATACAGCAAGTATTCAAGGATATGCAGTGTAGGCTATATAAATACAAATGCGAAGAAAACAAAAGAACTTATCATCGATTTCCACAGGAATAAAGCACCTTTAGAAAAACTGACCATCAAGAATGAAAGTGTTGAACTAGTATCCCATTATAAATATCTCAGGAATCAGCATTGATGATAAACTCAACTGGAATCTACATGCTTCATCTGTGTTAAAAAAAGCCAGTCAAAGAACGTTTTTCCTTCGTAAACTTTAAAGTCCTTTAACATTGATAACACATTGATTAAATAGTTTTACAAGGCCACCATTGAGACAATTATGACTTTCTGTAGCATAGGATGGGGAGGGAATGCAAAAGGTTTCAACAAAGATTCAAATAAACAGGATTGTAAAGAAAGCCTCTAAAATGTGTAAGCATGATTTACCTACCGTTGACAAACTTTATACAACATTTTGCCACAAAAAGATAGTTCCTATAAATACAGATGCCCTCCACCCTCTTACCCCACGAATTTAGTTCTCTGAACTTTCAAGCCGCCCTCTATATTTTGCATGTAAGAAAGAACGATACAGAAAATCTTGTTTACCTTCATCAGTGAGGCTTTTGACTGAGTTAAATGCCATTAATCATTGCATAGTTTGATCCCTCTCTCTTTGAACCCTTCATTATTGATAAACAGCATCTGTTGAAATGTTAGGCTTGAGTGAGAGAAAGTGTGTGGATATGTGTCTTTGTGTGCTTGAAGGCTGATGTGTGTACGAACTCATGTGAACAATGCACATATAAATCTATATTCACAACAAAATGTTTATGTTTATGTTCAAATATTTTATGTGTACATGAGTGTGTGTGCGTGTGTGTGTGTGTGTTGCCCACATGATTGCCTGTGTGGTTGTAGAGTGGAAGAGAAGTGAAAAACGTATGGTAATATTATTTATTTATATGCTGCTGTGTTCACCAAAACAATGTGCCAACTTTGGACAAATTCATCTTATCTTATCTTATAATTACATATAAACATTAAAGCGGACACAACAAATCAAATGTGCCAGAAAAGACCTTCATATTACGTTTAAAAATCAAAGAGAGAAAAAAAAAAATGATAAAATCCCAAAGAAGGTTGGAGTAGAGCCCCTCATTCAAAATGAAGAGATGGATTGACGCATTACAAAAGAGTTTTTAGATTAACACTAACAGCACAAATCAAAACAAAAGAGCAAATCAAAATCCAAGCATTTATTTAGGGATAAAAAAGGAAAGATGCAGTGTTGAAAATGTTCCAACTGTGTAGAGTTGATAGAGAATTAGCAAAATGCCTGGCACTGCTAGGCAATAAATAATGACCGTCAGAACGTGCAGGATTTTCCCTTACGTGTCAGGTAGGCAGGTGGGCATTCAAATCAATGAAAATCAATGACTGATAAAACCAAATTTTGTTTTTTTTCCCACGATAGTTTTAATAGTTTATGACACCAGGGATTCCATCAATCACTCATAAGGATCTGGCAGAGGTGGCTGTTTGTGAAATCTCTTGGAAATAAAAATTGATAACATCTAAGTTTAGGCTTTCCCTATTCGCATCACCCTTTTTGATGTCGGATAAATTCATCTAAAGGATAAATTGGTTACATGATACTTTCCATTTTTTATAAAGGATTAGAGGGGAAAGGGTGCTTCAAATAGCCACTGCCCAAACAAAATTAAACGTCTGGGTTTTAAGAAAAAGATAGTTAAAGATATTAATTATGATTTTTCTGTTTCCATAAATTAGGTACCAATTGTTTTTTCATGTTTTATCATTAGCCTTGAAAGACCTAAAACGATCAACCCAAAATATATAAAACATGTTTTGGAGTAAATAATTTTTTTAGACGTCTAGTCTGCCTACGCACAAGCTGATTTGAAATCTTGTTTGCTTTCCTTGTTTTGCCAAAGGTTTTGATTTGTCAATAGTCTTTGCACACCTTTTTTTTATTTTAAGAACTTACCTTCATCATGCTCTTTGTTGACATCAGCTGCCACAATGCTTGCAAACAATAGAAGAATCAAAATGAACCGTACTCCTTGTTTTCTCATTTCGAGCAACATGATAGCAGACTACACAAAAAAGTAACACCTCAAGAACACATCATTTATTACTGTCGCGTGTCAAAGCTGAAATCATTAAAAATTTTCAGTTGAGCACTGAGCATTATCTGCTTTGGGCTTATGATTCCAAGTTGTAGCGAGATTGTCTGGTCTGGCTTCAGGAGCGGTTAGACAGAGCGAGGCGAGCGGCACAAACCGATTTGTGTACGTGTCTAATTACCTGCTTCCCCTCAGACTTGCTCAGCACTCTCCTTCCTCTCTCTTTCTCTCGATTCAACACAACAAAGGCTGGCGTTGTCGGAAGAATTTCCGCGAATAACGATTCGCGTCATTGAATGTTATTGGAAGTCGCTAAATTTTTTCAAAAGAATGAATTAAGAGAGTAATGTATGTGCTGAAAAGACCTGAATCTGGGGAAAAGGGTTAATTGAATGATAAAGAGTATAAAGACTGATCTAGATAAGAGTATCCCAATGCTCCAGACCAGCATGTTAGTGCTTAAAATAAGAATCAGTGTTATCAGTCTGGTGTTATTATTTGATGTCAAGAGTCACTTTAGCACCACTTTGGCACTTTGCGAATAATCACTGCAAGGGACATAACTATTCAATAATATGGAATTGGATCTAATTCGTCAAAAACAAAAAGAGAGTAGTCTCCCACAGCTAACAAAGCTTCAGATTGACCTTGAACCTGACGTCATGAGAATCGAAATGAATGATGACGCAAATAAACATTTGTATTGACGCTTGATGCTTACCAATCTATCTAAGTAGTCTGCAGGGATCCGAAATTTATCATTGGAATCAAGCCCGTAAGATGTCCGAAAGATTATGATCAGGGACAGAATAAATTTTGTATTATATAATTTCTTGTACTAGAGGCTGCCAGAGACGAGGTGGCCGAGTGGTTAAGGCGATGGACTGCTAATCCATTGGGGTCTCCCCGCGTGGGTTCGAATCCCATCCTCGTCGACCTTTTTTTTTTTTTAATTTATTTTTCTTTCTTTCTTTTTTTTTTCTTTCCTCTTCTTCTCTCCTGTGTAATAATAATGTCATCGTTTTTATTCTAGGAGTGATTTTTGTAAATCATCTCTCGGTGTGGTGTCGATTTGTGTTTGAGAGATGATATGTTTATTTGTTTTAGTCTAAATCATTTCTCTGCTGTTTGTGGTTAAATGTTTTCCCTCTTTGAACCAACTCTATCATCTTACTTTCCCCCGGGCTCCTCTATGACCCTCGTTTGTTATGGGACCCTAAAACCTCCAATAAACACATAAAACATGGTGCTTCCTTATGACTAATTTACACGCTGTCTCATCTTAATTATATGATAATAAACAGAAAATAGTAGAGGCACATGCCAAGGTGAGTCAAAACGATAGAAAGAAAGGAAAAAAACAGTAGGTCGTTAGAGGAGGGAATCGAACCCATGATCCACAGAATAATTAACATTCTGTGCCAGGACCTGCCACGACACCCATTCGCCTGGCCACTGCCAGAAGCGGGCCTACCAATTGAGCAATCCGCCACTCTCAAAAGGTGGTTTCAAGTTCAAGCCCAGCGATAGACCAAAGTCACACTGGCAATGACTTCTGCTGTGAAAACAGGAACAATTAACTCTGAACAAACATGAACAAACACCGTTTTACTTTTCCCAACTCTTTTCCAAGCATATAAAGAATAGAGGAGCTGGCACTGATAAGCAGGGAATAGTAAAGGCAAAGTGCCGAGGTGAGTAAAAGCCATAAAAACAAACAAACGAAGTTCATCATAACTACAATTACTGACACTAAAGGCACACACGCCAGAACATGTCTCTGACGTCCGCGCTGTCCCTATATATCTGCTGCTTTCACCCACAGAAGACTTCAGGGAGGAGGTGTGGGGACGGACCTCATCCCACACTGTCCTCACAGAAATGAGGTCCATAGTCTTTCTTGTAAACTCCATTTCTACTTTCTCCTCCTCCTGCTTCTTCTTCTTCTTTCTGCCTTCCTTCCTTCCTGCCTTCTTCTTCTTCTTAATAATAATAATAATAATAATAATAAATACATTGTCCATATACATATATGGCAATTTGTCATTGATTTACACAGCTTTGGTTTTTGCACTCATACAGGAACAATCACACACACAAACACACACACACACACACACTCACATACACACAAAGGGGGGGGGGGGGGAGGGGCAGGACAGACGCTGATAAACGTATAAAAAGGCCATTGTAATTCCAACCCATCAAGTCACATTACTGCTGTGTAGAGAAACTGAAACTCGCGCGCACACATACACACTAACACACACACATACATACATTGACGCATATATACATTATTGCATTGCATTTTATGCACCAGAAGGCAGGACATGAGGGATGGTCACTGAAACCCAAACAAGAAGAAAAAAAAAGGGGGGAGTGTGGAGTAAGACAATGACTTCAGCACAAAAAGTTGAAAAAGATGCAGCCCCAGATAGAGGAGGCCGCCATCAAGGAATTCCATCAAGCCTGCACAGGTCATGTGGACTTGCGAGCAAAAGGGAAGAGATTCATTTTTTTTTTTTTTTTAAATTACATTGTTTTATTTATGCTGGTTTTAAGGCAGTACAGCACAAGAGGTCAAAGAAGTGCCCAAGAGGAATGTAAGAGTAAGAGGGGAAATTAGTTTCAAGAGCATTTTTTTACAGAAAAATTGATTCTCGATTCACATATAACAATTAAAGAAAACAAAAGCTACCCCAACAAAATCGAGTCCACTTGTAGTACTTGTAGTGGAGTTGGGATTGCAGTGTCAGTCAGTGTATTTCTGGATGTAGCGACCTCCCCTCCCCACAATGATGGGTATTGATCTTTGTGCTCTGGCGATGCACAAGCCCAAGTAATAATAGTCGACTGTGACTGCTACCCCACATCTCCTGAACACACGGGCAATCACACAATAACACAATGATCCAGAAAGACCCAACATTTTCATCCTCCTTTTGTGTAAAAAGTAATCACCCCTTACATGTTTAACACAGAAAGAAGCGATGATTGTCACACCTGACAATAGTGATATTATGGTTTAGAACTCAGTATCTTTAAAAGGCCTTTATGTTCAAGAATATCTTTCACTAACTAGATCGCAACTCGGTGGCTCAGTTGGCAAAGGTGTCAGAATTCCTTGCTGAAGAGCGTGGGTTCGATTCCTGTTGGTGCCATCGAGCCAGCCACACTGCCACTAGCCCTCCCTTGGGGCAGACCCTGAAGACACATCTCCCCCAGAGGATAAATAAAGATACTTTTTATCTTTTTAAAAAATCTGTTTTGACAGCTAATGGCCCAGAGGCAGTGTAGAGTGGGTAGCCACAGTGCATGCAGTGAGGGAGGAGCACCAATCCGGAAGTGACACAATAGGCTGGGCCAAGACTGAGCACACAGAGCACCAATCCGGAAGTTACATAATGGAGGAAATTAATGAAAGGTTGAGTTCAAGAAATATAGTAAAGTCTGCTTATAAAAGACATGTCCGGACTATATTCCCTTTAAGGGGTGTAGGGCAATTTATGCAGTACTGATATTTAGAACTACTGATAATATAAAGAACTAAATTAGAATGTCTTTAGAGTTTTTTTTTATATCTGTGCTCCACTGAACTTATGACCGTTTTTGTCTGATCTTGATGTAAAAAGAAAGCTAGGGTAGTTTTTACATGTGCTTGATGGCATGACGTTTGTAAAGAAAAAAATTGTTGGGATAAATTTACCATGCTTGAGTCCAAAGCATGTTTAATGAAGGCATGCTTGAAGGCAGTATGCAATGTATTGCCTTTTGTGCGGTCCTTTCTCAATCTATTTGTTTTGTAAGTAAATTAATGGCTTGATTTTTTCAAACCCTTTTAGCTATTCAGGTACTTCTCAAACTCAACCATCAAAATAATTCCTATTTACAGCAAGAAAGAATTGTGCCTGACAAACTGAACTTTTTAATAAAAAAAAACAACAACTGATCTGTACATTTTTAAAATATTTATGGGCACTAAGTAAAAGTATAAAAAAGTAAATGACACACAAAAAAAAAGGTGCTTTTCCTCTTGATATTTTATTTCTGGCAGATCAATATTGCATAATCAACATGTAATGAATTAAAAACAACCTGCAAATCATCTTTTAAAAGTATTTCCTTAAAACTTCCAAATGAAAAATGTTAACTTTCAGCTAATCATGGAATGTGCATGCTTTCCTTATTTCTATGGAATTTGTCTCATTGATACATTGGCAGTAGTTCAGTGACTCCTCAAATGGTGGAATTCCTAAATCAAAGAGAAGACACAGTACCACACTCTATGTATTCAATTTTCAGCTTGATCTGAATGGCTCAAGATCTGACTTAAAAATCAAAGCATTACATGCAACGATCTGCATTCAAAATCAAACGAAGCTAGATTAAGTCTGACAGCCTATGTGTTTTACGAAGCAAGAGAGCAGCGTATTTGCATAACAAAGAAATCTACAAACCCCGTGTCGGGCAGGTCAACACTTGCCATCTAGGCAATTACAACTAAAATAGATTCCACTGACAGTTTGTTCCATTTTTACTAGATAACTTTACATACTAACTTTGACTCATAATATCAATTTGTGTGCTGACAGACAGCTTGATAAATAATTAAGACTTTAGGTTCCAACCTGAGGGGTTAAGAAATAAGAAGAGCATGCATCCGATCTTCAGAAGCAATTTTCTGTTAAAACTTGTACTCTATCTTACAGTCTGAGAACCATAAAAATATCATACTTAAATATGATAAAACAACAATCACTGGTCTACCTTGGATACTGGTACCGATATTTAATGTGTCTTGAATAGAAATATAATTCATACTTCTACCTGACCACTGCAACTGAGTCTAGTACCTTTCCAATTTGCACTGTCAGTTGACATAGATAACTGGACCAAAACTTACAGAGTAATCAAGTGTAGTCCATCACTTTCAATGAAAGAGAAACTTCCAGGTACAGTGAATTTTCTGACAGAATAACAAAATATGTTGGAAAGAGGTCAGACCAACATTTGTTAGGTGTTCTAAATCATAAAAAAAAAAAAAAAGAATATTAAAGTTTATTTCATTTTGGTCAGAGTTCTTTGTTTATCACCAAATTCCACTATCTTCTCATCCGTCTTGAGGCCTTTTCTCCTTCTGACTTTGTTCATGTAAAGTCTCGCTCTGTTCTCAGCGTCGGCTTTCTCTCCAAAGTGCAAATATTCTTCCTCTGTTGTTGGAACCCAGAAAGGATCTACGGGAATAATCTGGTAGGGGGACAAAAAAAACAACCCCAAAACAAAAGAGTTAAACAACAGATTAAATTTTTTAAAAATTACCATCATGGAAAACATCATAACACTGCTGTAGGGGAGTGAAAGAGAACATAAAAGATGCAGATATCATTCATTTATGCAAGCATCCTGTCAACGTCTATGTAATATAATGATCAAACTCAGTCTCAGAGATTCTTTCTATGGGTCAGAAACATGAAGGTACAGCAAATGATACTCTTGTTCATTCATGGAATAATCAAATCCATCAAACATTACATCTTGGAAGTAAGGAAACAGTCCAAGAGGTGGAAGACATCCAAAGGCCATTCCTGTATCGCGTGGGTGCCGTGTCCAGCATGGAAATATTGTTGATCAATTAATATTAATAACAAAGGTACAAATAAAGAACAAGATCAAAGATTGAGAGTGAAATGAAGGTCCCACCTAAGATAGCGTCACATATCTTGAAATAAAAAAAAGGAAAATACTTGCTTCAGCTCATTTGGAATGAACTTGCTCATGATGGATCTTATACACACATCCACAGTAAGGTTCAGATCAGATCCACTATGTCATTCAACATAACTGAAGAAGAAGAAGAAGACTTCTGCAAGACAACTCACCTCCCAATGCGATAATTTTAACTGTGGACTTGCTAAGCCGCTAGTCTTTTTGCGCATATCCTCAGAGAAGCCAAAGCTTTCCACCACAGGCAACACAGCCGACACCACAAATATGCTGCTTCCTTCCTGCATCTCTTCTGACAAAACTTGGCCAAATCGCTTGCCTAGAACAGCATGAAGCTTCCCTGAAGAGTAGGACACAAATCATTAGAGAGGACACAAATCATTTTAAAGTGCTACAAGCTGATGAAAAAAAAGAAGGGCAAAAGGATAGACAACTTTTCAAAAGTTAAATGAAAAAAATCAGTTATAAAATACTTGACAACTTCCACCCAAAAAAGTTTTATTTGCCTCAATTTATTAAAATATTCCAATAACATCAAATTACCTTGTGGCTGAGTGTAAATGTCATAGCAAGCAGGGATATTTAAAACCTATCTGTGACAGTTGTTAAATCTTTTGCCTTTTCCATCAGGCTTTGTCTGTTCACCAAACAACCTAAAACTTAAAATATCATTATTTCTATTAACAACAATAATAACAATGATAATTATAATAGGGATTGATAATAGTATAGTAATAGTAATGATTAAGCATTCATTGAATGCTTATCTAGGGTTACAACCATGCTCTAAACACACTACAATAGCATTACCGGAGTACCTGGGTGAACAACAGACATCAAAAACATGAGATGATGGATGACAAAGGCATCCATAGTCTCAAGGCAGACTAGGTAGGAAGGAAGTAACTTCCATATATAAACTAATGTTAATATAACTAAGATTCACTTAAACTTACCAAGCACTTCCACTGTTGCCTGGACGTCACACTTGTACATGGCTGCCATCAGCCGCTGTGGCCTTGCCTGGAATGCCCTGCGACATCCTTCCTTGACGCTGGAGATGAGCTGTCCGGCAAGAGGACCAAACACACTGCTCTGTCTTTGGATGTGGTCTCCAGCACTCAACACAGACCAGGAACAATCAGAATTATTTTTTCTTACATTTCCTTTCCCCCCTTGCGCTGCATGACTAACATGGACTGACTGAATACTCTCTTGTAATAAATCTACTTTATTATCACAGTTCATTATATTGTCACCACTACTATTATCACAGCCACCACATATATTACTTGAGGAGTCTTCATGCGGAGGGCTGCCTCCACTACCAAACCACCAGTTTTCAACTATTAAACACACTCCATGCATTGGCTCTTCACAAAGAGGTCCCGCTAAGGTCGCCATCTGAAATCCGCTGATTACACTGTTGTCGAATTCCGCTAGTCTGCTTGGATAGGACGAGTCTGGTTCTATTGCTTGCCACACAGAGTGCCTGGGATAGTTTTTGATTCGGTTCAAGAGGATGTTAGGTCCGCACCTCCGAGGACCAAATGTCCATATATGATTCTCCGCTCCTTCCCACTCAGGTCCAGCAGTTTCAAATTCTGCTTTCAAAAGTTTTTTCAAATCAACAAGGTTTTTGGTAGTAGATTCATTCAAACTCACAGCATTTGTCTAAAAGAGAGGGGGAAAAATATATGTTGAAAAGAAACAATCTTATCATAAAATTTCTTTTAAAAGAGCAAATTTACCAATCATTGCAATTTCATCATAATTTTTTTTTTGAAAAGAGCAAATTTACCGATCATTGCAATTTCATCATAATTTTTTTTTTTAAAAGAGCAAATTTACCAATCATTGTAATTTCATAATATATATATATTTTTTTTAAAGAGCAAATTTACCAATCATTGTTTAAAAAGAATGCAGTATGGGCATTTTCTTAGACAAGCAATTTCACTATTGAAAATATCCCCTCTGCCACACACTTAACCCAATGCACACCTCACAGTGCTACACTATACACATTCCACAAATCAATTTGTCAGCCACAGTCAGGGAATTTGCCCCAATTAGTAATGCACAATTTATTGACATGAAAAGACAAGGTAAAGAACATAATAGAGATATTATATCACACATGTCAAATTCTAATAAATTATTCAAATTGTTTCCCCTACCTGAGATATCTGTCAACAATGGATACCATAGGATTAAGAGAAACTTCGATAAGAAATCAACTTGGCCCAGTTGACAACAGTTCAGCAAAAGCAAAAGTAAATAAATAAATAAATACATAAATAAATGAATAGATAAATAAATTAAAGAATAGATAAATAAACGAATAAATAAATAAAAAAATAAAAAAATAATGAATACATACATACATACATACATACATACATACATACATACATACATACATACATACATAAATAAATAAATAAAAGCTTGTCTTACCTGTTCTTTTGTTTTGCTTGAATTCAAAGAATCCAAAGCTTTTAAAACATCTTCATTTTCTAACAAGATGTTAGCAATGTTTCCTGGAAGAGGAGTGGCTCGCAGAAGCAGGTGACACTGGCGATCTGCGGTTGATACCTTGGTAATTCAAAAACATAATCAAACATGATGTTAAAGTAATTAAAAACTAAATATTCCAAACATTCTGAAAAAATATGTAGTATTTCAAGTTTTCTATGAATACGTTGACAGTGATGAGTGAAAAAAAAAAAAAATTGTAAAGATGTCTTTAAAAAAAGGTAACAAATGAAAAATACTTTCCCATTGTTTTTAAGAAAAACAAATCTTGTTTATGAACGGGGTAGAAAATTAGACGCGGAAATTAAAGTCTACTTCCAAGTTAACACCACTATATATTGTCTTCACAGTTTCTTTGTCTGACAATACCTCATGTAAAAATATGAAAACTTAAAAGATCGTAAATAAAGCAGGTGGGTCCCTCTGTGAACCTAGTGTGCCGTGAAGGCCAGAACCCACCAATAAACAAACAAACAAACAAACAAACAAACACGGTGGAAGTCCAACCTGAATGGGGTCATCGTTATACTCCTGGTTGTCTTGCTGCCCTTGTTCCTGCACAGACTCATTCACCATGTCGATGGTCGGCGGCAAGATCACTGTTTCTCGGAAAGGCACGATGGGCTTGGACACATTCACTTCTACTTTGGCATACCTGAGACACATTCAATAACGACAGTAATAAATATCTTTTATTGCCCTCCACTCATTAAAAATAGGCTCTAAGCACTACCAGTAGAACACAATATTTAATACAATTTTCATGTGGTACACCAAAAGAAAAAAACCCCCAACCCATCTGTGGAATTCAAGGCCTTAAGTAATGACATATAAAAATATTCTATGAATGATACAAAATGCATTCTAACAAAAAATTATACCTTTTGGGAGCAACATTCAATAAAAAAAAAAAGAAGACTTTTCTTCATATGGGCTCCCATAATAAATAGTTTACGTCTATTGTGAAAGTATTACAAAAATGCTTAGAAGTGCTTTAATTTGGAAAATAACATGATACAACGCTCACTCTTTCTCACTCTCTCATCCTCTCCCATTTTTCTCTCAAATATAATTGAGGTACCTGTAAGGAGAGCCAACAGATAAACCTGATAGTAATGCGCACCTATCTCTCAAATCATCCAGGCAGCGTTGAAGGTGGACTTCCCCAGCGGCAATGATGACATGTTCTCCTGTCTCCTGAACTCTGACCTCCACACAGGGGTCAGCCTGGTTCAACAGGCGAAGACCAGATGACAGCTGGTCAAGGTCACCTGAATGATTGATAACAAAAGATAAATAAATCATGATTGATAACAAAAGATAAATAAATCAACCAGATAATAGTATAAAGCTCAATTCTTGAGGCAATAAATAGTAGTATAGCGATAGTGTCAACAAAACAAACCCACAGAGAACGATAAATACTTAAAGAAAATAGTCTTATGATAGCTACAATTAATTAACTAAAATAGAGACTTACTCGTTTCAGCTGGCTCAACAGCCACTCTGATGATTGGGGCAGCATCAAAATACATGTCTGTGAATGCTGGGCAAGCCACAGTGGAAGCTAATGTTCCAGATTTCAGCAGCCAGCCTTCGATTCCACCTATCCCCAACACATTTCCAGCCGGCACTTCCTCCAGGGATTCCAGTTCTCGGCCCATCAGCAGGTACAAGTCTTTTACAGTCACGGGAGTGATGTGAGGATATTTTTCTTGCAGTTTGTCACACGTTGAATAATCCTCAGCCCTCAGATTTTGCAACTGCAATGCAAATCATAGAGAATAGAATAATGACAATGTTAATAATAGCAATAAAGATGAAAATTATACTGACAACACTAATAATGATGACAAAAATAAACAACTAACAATAATGTTAATGATGAAAATGATTTTAATTTGATTCCCTTTAGGAATGCAGAGATAAGGCACAACTCATGTTCAGAACAGGTGATAAAAAGAATTAATTTCTAATGTCCACTGTTCTTTAAATCAGAGCTTGATTGTATTTGACTCCATCAGAGGAAATTTTGCATTTACACACTAGAAACAAATAAAGAGAGAGAGAACCAAATGAACGAGCGTACAAATATAAAGGCTTAAACAGATTTACTGAGGGACTCCACTAGGACTAAAAATTGCAACAATGTTGTTGAAAAAATGACCAACCCTACCACTCACCTCTTCCAAAGCTTCTGCTGGGTTGTGTTTTGGTCCCAGAAAGAAGACAGTTTTCCCTTTCCGTAGAACCCCACTGAACACTCTCGCAAACGCAACGAAGACCAACTCGTCCAGATCTTCCTCTTTCTTCTTGGTGTTGGTGGAATCTGCTTTTCAAAATGGTAAAAACTATAAAGAACTAGAAGACACAAAAGACCCCTGTTCATCCCCTTGGACACCAAGATCTCACAAAAAAAGTACAATAAGCCCCCGACTTTTACAATGATTCATAAGACACCCAAAAAAGATTTTAGACTTATAATTCAATATAACATCGAATCAAAACAAGATAAAATAAGATATACTTTATTGATCCAACTGGAAATGATGCTGTGCATCACATTGTGAGAAAAATGTAGATAAAAAGAAAATTCATACAGAAGCTACAATGACAAGAAGCTAATTTGATAAAATCTCTGGCATAAAGCGTAAATCTAATACTGATTACCCTCAATGTAAACATGGCCGTTGGAGTTTTGAGATTCTTTCTCACTTGCAGGGTCTCCTGATTGCTCTCGTTTGGCCAGCATTTCAGCGTGACGTTTCCTGGCCTCATCTCTCCTCATTTGAAGCTCTTCCTCGGTCAATGGCCTAAATTATTTCAAATGCAAACATGAAAAAGACATGTGAGGAAGTCACTTTATTCATAGTATCTTATAAATAAAAATACCTAAAAAAATCTTTGTAATCACAAAGTAAAGTATCATAGTTAACAGTGACACATAAAAAAACAAAAAAACAAATATTTGACATTCTTTAAAAGCTGCATTGATGCTTTATAAGAAGAAATCTAAAGTATCACAACTATTTGGTGGAGGTGGAGTTTTGCTATAGTATCACAACTATTTGGTGGAGGTGGAGTTTTGCCATAGTATCACAACTATTTGGTGGAGGTGGAGTTTTGCCATAGTATCACA
>JBCIKM010476001.1:0-10234 GCA_039654465.1 Melibe viridis | reverse complement strand
CTCTCTCTCTCTCTCTCTCTCTCTCTCTCTCTCTCTCTCTCTCTCTCTCTCTCTCTCTCTCTCTCACTCTATCTATCAATCTATCTATCTATCTATCATCTATTATCTATCTATCTATTATCTATTATCTATCTATCTATCTATCTATCTATCTATCTATCTCTCTGTCTCTCCTTGTCTCTTTCTCTCTGTCTCTCTGTCTCCCCCTCTCTCTCCCCCCTCTCTCCCCCCCTCTCTCTCTCTCTCTCTCTCTCTCTCTCTCTCTCTCTCTCTCTCTCTCTCTCTCCGATCTCAACCTATCTCTGGTACTATCTCCCCCCTCTCTCCCCCCCCTCTTTCTCCCCCACCTCTCTCCCCTCTCTTCCTCCTCTTTCCACCCTCTCACTATATCTCTGAGACTATCTCTCCTCCTTCTCTCTCTCTCTCTCTCTCTCTCTCTCTCTCTCTCTCTCTCTCTCTCTCTCCCTCTCTCTCTTTTGTGTCCATCCCCCGTCTCCATGAAATTCCCGATCCCCGACGGATGAGCACCCGTCAATAGAGACTACCAGGATTGATCGTACACAGCCAATTGTGACGCAATTCTTGCCCCGTCGAAAGTACTTAGTGCGGCTTGGGGACTCTGACTCCGACCTCGCGGTTTCAGGCAGCGGATCTGATCAGCCTACCTAACCAGGAGGCCGGCTAATCCTCTTGGAGAGTCCTCCAGACATGTCCGCAGCTTGTCAACGTCGGGGCAGTAGGCAGGGATGAGAGGGTCCAAGTGTGCCAGAAAACCAGGTCGTATAAGGTTGGTGGTGGTGGTGGTGGTGGTGGTGGTGGTGGTGATGGTGGTTGTGGTGGTGGTGGTGGTGGTGGTGGTGGTGGTGGTGGTGGTGGTGGTGGTGGTGGTGGTGGTGGTGGTGATGGTGGTGGTGGTGGTGGTGATGGTGGTGGTGGTGATGGTGATGGTGATGGTGGTGGTGGTGGTGGTGGTGATGGTGGTGGTGGTGATGGTGGTGGTGGTGATGGTGGTGATGGTGGTGGTGGTGATGGTGATGGTGGTGATGGTGATGGTGGTGATGGTGGTGGTGGTGATGGTGATGGTGGTGGTGGTGGTGGTGGTGATGGTGGTGATGGTGGTGGTGGTGATGGTGGTGGTGGTGATGGTGGTGGTGGTGATGGTGGTGATGGCGATGATGATGGTGGTGGTGGTGGTGGTGATGGTGGTGATGGTGGTGGTGGTGATGATGATGGTGGTGGTGGTGGTGATGGTGGTGATGGTGATGATGATGGTGGTGGTGGTGGTGGTGGTGGTGATGGTGGTGATGGTGGTGAGGGTGATGATGATGGTGGTGGTGGTGGTGGTGATGGTGGTGATGGTGATGATGGTCGTGGTGATGTAGTGGTAGTGGTGATGGTGGAGATGGAGGTGGTGGTGGTGATGGTGGTGGGGGAAGTGGGGCAGTGATGGCAGTGGTGGCATTGGTGGTGGTGGTGGTGATGGTGATGATGATGGTGGTGGTGGTGATGGTGGTGGTGGTGGTGGTGGTGATGGTGGTGGTTGTGATGGTGGTGATGGTGATGATGGTGGTGGTGGTGGTGGTGATGGTGGTGGTGGTGGTGGTGGTGGTGGTGGTGGTGGCGCTAGTGGTGGTGGTGGTGATGATGATGGTAGTGATGATGGTTGTTGCAGTGGTGGTATTGGTGCTGGTGGCGGTGGTGGCGGTGGTGGTGGGGATGGTGGTCGTTGTGACGGTAGTGGTGGTGGTGGTGGTGGTGATGGTGATGATGATGATGATGATAGTGATAATGGTTGTGGTGGTGGTGGTGGTTATGGGGCTGGTGGTGGTGGTAGTGGTACTGGTACTCGTGCCAATGGTGGTGTTTGCGGAAGAGGAGGAGGCGAAGAGGGAGGAGGAAGAGGAGGAGGTATAGAAGGAGGAAGAGGCGGATGAAGTGATGTTAGCGGTGGTGGTGTTGATGTTGGTGGTAATGATGGCAAAAAATAGATTATTGTCTAGATATTATCTAAAAAATGCAGTGGAAGAAAGGAATTGAAATTTCAAAACGATAAGCAATAATCTATTTACTAGATCAAACCATAAACAATTCGTTGGACTGTAAATTTCGCCATCCAGTCCAATGGAGTTTTGAGTGACAGGAGGAGGAGGAGGAGGAGGAGGAGGAGGAGGAGGAGGAGGGGGAGAGGAGGCGATCTTTCGCTCACACCCTCCCTCAATTTTCTTCTCATCAACAATAACTAACGTCTAACTTGACGGCATTGTCCTGGTGATCTTTCTTTCTTTTTTTTTTAAATCTTTTCTGCCTGATATCGGAATGGAAAAAAAAGCTTTCCGACCCGCACAATAATACCTTATAAAAGTTACAGTAGAGTATGCTTATGGAGCAAACTCTTTTAAAGAAGTGATGGTTGTAAAGAACAGCTTTTAAGCACTTTATAATGAGTCAATATATAAATCCTGACCTCTATAAAGAAACACCGATACAAAGAACCCATTTGTAATGTCTCAAGTTATTCGCGACGTCCGTGTACCACTGTGTTTGTTCAAGTCTTGGCTTTCTCCGTGTAAGTGTGATTAATGCACGGATTTCTATACTTTGGGTACAGTTCTGTGGATTGACGTCAGGCGACAAGAATGGAAATAATTTGATAAAATACAGGAACATAAAACTTAGGGGGAAAATAACTTGTAAAATTTTTTAAATGAGATCCTTTCGTGTCTTTCACTAGGTATCCGTTAACGAACTATTTCATAGAAAACTTTTTTTCTTTTGTTGTTGTTGCTTTGTTGCAGCGGAGTTTTCTCGAGTGTTGCAAGATGGAAGAGGCTGATAACATTTTAACATTTTTCATTATGTAAAATAATATTTTAAAAAGCTAGAAAATGAAAATATTCTCTGCGGAGAAACTACAGATTGAACGTGTAATGTTGTATTTAATGTCATCTGCTGAATATTTTCAATATCGCGATGGGTGAAAAAAAAAAAAAAACTTGAGTAAGATTTATTGCAACAACAAAAAATGTTTTTCATTCCATCAGTGAAAACAAGACTTCAGTTTGATTGAAGAGTTCACCTTGCCTTTATCTGGCTTATTCACACTATTAGCCTCGAATTAAAACGAAAGTTTATCCCTCTCAGGAAATGGCTAGTTTTTCTTGTGCACGAATTTGTATAGTTTATGTGACCATTCAATCGTCTGTGAATTAAATTCGCCATCACCGAGCTTCTTGTTGATTATTTCCTTTATAAGATGGAGGAAATGGGGAAAGAAGATGGTGAAATTGAAGAAGGGGAATGCAGTGATCAAGATGACATGGGAGTTACTGTGAGTTTCTAAGTAGATTTCTTTGTAGAGTCTTATCGGTTCTACCCTAAAATTCTATGGCTAGTTATTGGTGCATTTAAATTGAAATCTTGAAGCTGTTTTCATATTTGTATCAATAATGGCTCAGCACTATTCGCAACTGTAGGCTACCATTACAATTGACGTAGAGAAGAACGTGATTTTGACTGCCCAGACCAGAGCAGCAACCCGTTTGGGATCACTCAGTCACTGACTGTTCATTTTTTCAATTACCAGATAAGCCCATTGAGCCAATTTATCACAGGGCAATGAATTGTAAATTTGATATTTTAGAGATCCATTGAGTGCCAAGACTGAGATCTAACAGTTGAGATAGACTAGGACCTGAGCTGTCTTTTTATCGTCTTGATTTTCTCTTTGAACAATTTAAAATCTCCCTACCCTTTGTCTAAAAAAACAAACATCTGTTTCTTTTAAAAACTCTATTGTTAGAATTCTAGATATGCAATGGTTTGTACAATTAAGTGACCGCATTTGATCATAATGTCTATTCAAAAGATTGGGTTCTCGGTTCGGTTCATTTCTTCAACTGAACATTCAATAACATTCGACAACCCATAGGTAGCCTACTTTCTGTGTCCTGTTTTGTCTCCTATTAACTGTCAAATTTTTGTGTCAAACTCTCATTAGAAAATGGCACAGGAGTTGTTCCGTTCATTATTTTTCACATGTAGCATTTAAGACCAGAAATGAGCCACAAATTTTTTTTTAGGATATCCAACGACTGGTCTCTTTTCCTTGTTTTGGTAAAAAGTCTAGGAAATGCTTTGTGTACATTGAATAGAAAGGGGAAATTCTTATTCCTAAATACAGTTCTAGATTGACAGAAAGTGATAGAAGTAAGCTATACTATCAAGATTTCTAAGCTTTATTCTGTTTATATGGAAAGGATTTTGGAACATTCAGAATCGAACAATCTTGCTCTAATTTAGAGACCTGTTGTTGTCTTAACAGTTGACTACATCTGGAAAATACAGGAATGTTTAAATACGCATTTGTAATCTTCTAAAAAAGATTTCTACTTATTTTGTACAATTTAATTTTTTCTCTCTCGACATCGAGACATGAAGTGCTTTGTGCACATAGAATAGAAAGTATGTGTATTCATATTCATAAATAGACGTCTAGATAGGCAGACAAAGATAGAAGTGAACTGCACTATCAAGATTTTCAAGGTTTAGGCTTTCTTTTCTCATTCTAATTTAGACATCTGTCATTTTTCAAACACTTGGCTACTGGAATGTGTTGAAAAGCTATGCTTTTGCAATCTTCTTTCTTTGGCTTTGACTCACCTGGGCACTGTGCCTACACTATTTTCTATTTATTTTCATCCATCTCCAGTGCCAATTCCCCTATTCTTTATAAACATACATAGGTATAAACTTATATGTATCAGTATTTTTCCATGGCAAAAGAACTTGAAATTTGATTCTGACGTACCCTATCCTGATGAATATACAAATTTTATTAATGGTTGAAAAATCATTTTCGATCTTGATGTTTCCTTTATTTCTTATAGAACCTTGATGCCTCCCATGAAGCGCAAAAAATTCTAGAGACCCGCCATGGTGGTGAGACCAACACTATGTACAGGCAGGGCCGCATCCCACAGATAATCATCAACTCTGACCAGAGTGAAGAGGATGACAGTGATGATGATGATGACTATCCTTCACATGGGAAGAAATCTAGAAGTTTTTCAAATATGAACAGCCGAAATGAAACCTCATCTGAGTTTGTCAATCCGCTGCGTGCTCCAGGTGTATTTGATCTCATGGCAAACAGCTCATTGAGGAAACAGAGGAACAATGTGTGGGGTGCAGTCATGACTGAGCAAATGTTGTCTCAGGACATTAAACAGTTTGGAGTGAATGCAGCCTTCCCGGGTAGCAATCGAGATGTTGAAAGCTATGATTTCACCATTGCTAAGGAAGATGATAGGGAAGACATTGAAATCAAATCAGACTGTTTGGACAAAGATGACATTTTCGGGGAAGTTGTTGATCTGGAGAGGGAAGTGACAAAATATCAGAACAGGAAGCGAAAAAGGAATGTGAAAGACCGTCTACATGCGGGTAGGAGGAATGTCAAAGACAGGCTGGGCGAGAAGGATGATGAGGGGATTGCAAGAATGGGGCAGGTGATATTGACAGAAGCCGACGATGTAGACAGAGCAATGCAAGCCATAACTGGAGAGTTGGGAGAACAGAACATCACCCTTTTCAGTAAGTGTCTTTTAGAAAGTGGGAGTTTGAAGAAGAAGAAAGGTTTGGTGGGTTTTAATGCAGTTTCTTCTTAGATGTTTCAAACTAAATTTAAGTTTTGAAATTGTTGATCCTTAACACTTTATCACTGGTAACTTTTTTTCAAATGTACATCCCCTGAATCCTGGCTTTTCTACTAATCCTTTTAGAAACATAAGGGGTTGGTCTTTAAAAAAAAAATTTCATAAAAAAATTATTTTCCAACTTAATTGAACCAAATTAACTGAAAATAATACTCAATAGATTGTGAACAAAGGCGAAGAGGAGTTTTTGGCCTGTATTAGAAGTAAATTCCCTCACATTAGCACCAATATTGGTCATATTGGAAGTCCCAGGAGTCCCCATACGCTTCCATCACCCCTGGGACCAAGTCTGATCTAAACTAGAGAGCTTCATTTTCGTCGTCCTCATTTTCATACATCAATTGTGACGTCTGAATAACTGGGATCATAATATGGGTCATTGAATTCAAAATTTTCACTTCGATCGATCAGATTTTGCATAAAGTCAAAGAGGTTATAGTCGTGTTGCTAGCATCAACAACTGAAACTGAAATGGAAGTGACAAGCGTGTTACCTTGTCACGATCAAATGAGGGGTTAAAACCTTGTGTAATGAAATCAGCCGGCACAATGTGAAAGTAGACCTGTTCTTGTGTCTAGAGAGCTGCTGTAATGTACACTCAACACTGTATTGCAACTTAAGCCTCAAAGCATGATAACAAAAATTTCTTTTTGTGTACAAATTTGTTAACGCCCAAAGACTTCGCTTCACTGCCAGCTCTTTGAATTCCACTAAGCAATAGGATTTAACTTTATTTAAGAATAACTTAAGATTTTTATTTGCCTTTCCTTTTTCAGTGTTGAGTTTGGGAACTCTATTTATTCAATATTACCTGCACCTTCTTAAGCTGAAGCTTTTTCTGTTTTAACCATTAATGGGCTTCCCCAATTGCACCCATTCAAATGCCATTACAAGGCTGATAAATCGAAATGGTCACTGAATTTTATTCACTTAAAAAACACATCTTTTTTTGTTTGTTTGTTTCATTTAATTTCATTCAAACCAAGACCAAAATGTGGAGCAATGAATTATCTTTTTTTTTACCAAATATGTACATATGCATTTATTAGTGTAACATGAAAACAATCCCAAAAGTGAAAAATAAAGCCCAGCACGACAAATTCCTGCATTATTTTCTTTCATTCCCTGTTTCTAAACCATGTTGTTGGCTAAAAATCCTGCGTTCAATAACCTACAGCACTATTGAACACGTTAAAATCCACTGGTTTTAGCTGATCACTCCATGGGAATATTCAATTGACGCAAATCTAGACCTACTTTCACTCCCACTTCCACTTTCTCTTTCACTATTGTCATTCAATACTCACTTGTTTACGAATGGATTTCTTTCCGGTAAAAATGAAAACGAAGTTCAGTCTTCCGTCTTTTTAACATGTTAATTTACAACCACATGACTGGTCCTGTTTTTTAATTAAAAGAAATTTTGCTAGTATAGTTAGATAAGCGGGCGCAACGGCACATTTCAACATTGGGCACTTCCTGGCGCAACAACCCATTAATGGTTAAAAAGTACCTGGTAAACCCGGGAAATTTTGATGCCGAGATGTCAATTCCCCATGACTTCAAGTGGAGTAAAATCTGTTTATTTTAATGCTGTCACTTGTTAAAGCTTTGATTCAATTGCAAACTATTCATGATGCAAGCTTTTTCCACTTCCCATGAATTTGTAGTGAAACAAGGTTGTCCAGCAGCTGAACTGTCTAATTAATGTCATCATGTTCTCTCAACTTTTTCCAGCTCGGATTGTCAAAGCAGTGGGAAATGAGAAGGCTGTTCAGTTATACAACATGACCGTGGATGTAGAAAACAGTGGAGGGATGCTCATCAATGTGAGTCAACCTTCTACAGAGTTAGGGCTCTAATTACTGCTACTGTCTGGAAATAGAAAACGGTTTTGTTCTTTTGATAATTAAATGTTTCTAATTAATTTAGTCAACCAATTTGTTTTTTTCAACTTTGAAATAACTACACTTTTTCAACTGCTGATATGAGTTGTGAGCTGTTTGTTGTAATTCAAATTCTTTTTTTTTTAATGTGAGTTTTGCATGAGAACAATTTTTATTCCTCTCTAAGTATGGCACAAAAGAAAATTCTAAGTGCATAGTGAAAATTTCACTATTTTTTTCAATTTATTGTCCTGAAGCAATGGGGAATGATTAACTGACATTAAAAATATAACTTGATGTTAAAATAAACTAAGCTGTTTCTTTTTTCTGTTTTGTTTTTATTTGAACAATAATAATTTGACTTATAAGGTGACATTGTTTTTTTGTCCAGAACGGAAATCGTCGTCGGACGCCAGGGGGAGTGTATATCCAGCTTCTGAGGAATGATTCATCGATTCCTGCTGATGTCATAAAAGAAATCTTTGCAGAAGTGGATCAGAAGTGGAAGGACAGGCAAAAGGAGATTCGAAAAATGTAAGAAAATCACAAAATTTTTACTGTTGAAGATAAAATAGTGGCTTACAATTGAATCACATTATACCACAATTGGTTACCTTGCCTTTCGCACACACCAGGCTCCTCTTTCACTGATGCACAGAATGGTTTTATTTGGGTACTGCGCCAACTTCTATGTGGTGACATAGTAGGGGCCAAGACCGTTGGGAAAGTAAAGGCTTCCTGCTGCTGCTGCTTCTGCTGCTCTACTCTTCACTTTGGGTGACTGTGATTTGGATCTCAATCAAGACAAAGTGTTGAGGCCACTGGTTCCTGGTGGCTGTTTGTTGATGCCTATGATGATGCCTGTAATCGTAATGGTGCTATGAAATGAATGTTACAACAATGAGATGTTAAAAATATTCAAGGCAGAGAAGCCTATCAACTAGTTTCAGCCCCGTTTTGGCACCTTACGCTTCCTGTTTGTCTTCTTTTATCTGTGACGATAAAAAGACTTCTCACCTCTTTTATAATTTCAGTGCAACTCACATTCATCGAACATGCTGTCAAGCCCTCTCTAGTATTGGTCGAATACTCTCTCAAGTCCCATTGTAGAAACTCTTCATTCTTTGTCTATCCTTGCACCATTTGTACCTCCAAACTTTTTCTTTGTCCAATGGAGTTTAACAAATGTGTGTTGTGTACTGTATTACTAAGATAAAAGCTGTTGGCTGCATTGTACAAAATACCAATACGAGTCCATTCTAACCACAATGCGTCCACCATCTTATTATCACTGCCTATGCTTTGAACCCTGATGGGAGTTGTGAGATAGTTTATTTTTAGTCTCGTATTGTTTCCCTCTGTTGATTTTCTTTTCTTTTTGTTTTTTGTTTTTGTTTTCAGAAAAAAAGCTGCTCGCAACAAATGGAAAAAGGCAAAGAAAAAGCAGTTGAACATCGACTTCGATAGACCAGAAACACCAACCCCTCCAGATGACCTTGATGACCTTGATAATGTGAACGACCTTGAAGTTGATGCCACAGATTTGCCAGACAGGCCAGATACTCCCGAACCCAAAGACTCCTCAGACAATGAATCAGGGGAGGAGGAGGAGGAAGAGGAAGAAGATGACATTGCTGTAGCGATTGCGAAAGCTAAAGCAGCCATTCTGAAAAAACAGTCAGAAATAGAAATGTCTGAGAAAAAGGTGTTGCCAGATAGGAGTGATGGGGATGGGGTGGATGATGACAGTGTGGAAATGTCATAGTTTTTGTTATTATTAAACCTTGTGTGATGATTAGGACTTTTTACATTTTAATTCTAAGGGCATGCGAAATAAGTTGGTCAGCGTGTCTCTTTTCTTACACTGTGTTGTATATTACAATATGCAAGAAAGTTAGAAAGAAGCTTCATAAGACAAAAGACAGAACAGAAGACTTAAACACCCTTTTTCAACAAAGACAGATTTCACTGAAGAAAAGACTGAGGGTATTTTTTTTATCATTTCTTGGTTACTCCTTCGATTTAGAATAGTCTCAGCCTTTTCTTGAGGGTGTTGCAGGGCATTCACCGGGAATGTGCTTTGCCCTGTGTCTTGTCTTATGGGAGCTGTCTTTTATCCTTTTATCTTTTTTGCATCTTGTAGTTTTCAGTGAATTTCCACCAGTCCTTTATTAATCCCTATATTGAATGTAAAATCTTAACAAGATTTTGCCATGATCTTTATTTATGTATATCAGTTTGTGTAACGGGCGGTTGGTGGGTGTCCCTAGTGGGCACTTCAACTTCTGGTTCTTTTCCTTTACACTGGAGCTATCGTCTTACTTTTCCCCCTTAACTGTGATGTCCTGTTTTTGTTGTTTTGTTTGCAGCTCAGTGGTCACCGCTTATTTCATGCCTTTAGTACATGACTGCAGGGTCACAAGTCAGACATACTGAGTACTTTAGGACACAAGGAGGTTCTAAATACCCTGGGTCTTCCTGGACCAAAATGTTGTTATATGTGATGGCCATTGCTTATTTTTGTAAGGAGGGATGATATTTTTGGTCATTGTAAATTATCTCTCGGTGGTGTCGATATGTGTTTTGAGAGATGATATTTATTTTTTAGTGTAAATCATCTCTCTGCTGTTTGTG
>JBCIKM010475890.1:0-10235 GCA_039654465.1 Melibe viridis | reverse complement strand
CAAGACAGCAAACTTGTCCATTAGGTCAACCACTGCCAAGACAGCAAACTTGTCCATTAGGTCAACCACTGCCAAGACAGCAAACTTGTCCATTAGGTCAACCACTGCCAAGACAGCAAACTTGTCCATTAGGTCAACCACTGCCAAGACAGCAAACTTGTCCATTAGGTCAACCACTGCCAAGACAGCAAACTTGTCCATTAGGTCAACCACTGCCAAGACAGCAAACTTGTCCATTAGGTCAACCACTGCCAAGATGAATAATATGACAAACTTGCAAGTACATCACTCTGCTATTCAGAATACAGCAAAAGGCGACGAGTATGTACAATTTTTTTTCCAAAGGGAGAACAGAGATATCGTTGGTTGCTCCCTTGCATTTACTTATTTGTCCCAGTCCTTTTCTCAGTGTTTTATATTCTATATTTTATATTTCATATGAATTGTCTGTGTTGAAAAAGCGTACCACCCAAAACGTTCAGTGCATAGTTTGTCTCTGTTCTCTCTGTGGAAGCGTTCATCCTCATCGGCTTTTTTGCTTATCCAGCTTCCAGCAGCCTCCATTCTATATTCAGAAAACAAGAAATTAATGATAATAAGATGGAGTCTGACATAAACCAAAATGCGTCTTTATTTAATCTTATTGTTGCTACATCTCGCTCTTTAAAAGCACTTTACCAGACATGGCAGAGATCTGAACCCGTGACCCCATAACCCCTCAATCCTGTGGCTATGGTCACAGGAAGTGGAGGATGGTGAGACTCGATCCCTGGAGCCTGAGAGGCTATAGTGTCTGGAGATTTTGGGCCACAGCGAATTGCTTATCGAGTTGCCAAATGAGTACTCTCGCTGATCTCTTGCATAAGATGGCTAAGATAGTGCCACCTCTTTGCCACTTACGACCAGAAAGAGGCCCAAACAAAAGATGACTTTGTCCTCAACTGCTGTCCAGTGATGTAAGTAACACTAACAGGCAGGAAGATACAGTACGATTCATGACTTGACCCAGACTTTTCAGGACTCAGTGGAGGAACACGGGATACGTACTGGTGTGATGAAAGCCACAGGAGTCAAAACCCCTAATTTGCTTTTAGCCAAGCACTGTACATAAAGGTTACAAAATTTTTTAAAAAATTAACAGTTCGAGGGGTAGAGGCCAAAACAGCTGTGCATTCTGTCCTGAAGATCTCCTTGCCAGTATTCCAGTCAGCGGAGCGAATTTAGGCTGCAGGCAGTACTCGTGGCTGTTTTTGATAAAATCAGTGGTATCTGACCCAGACTTTCCAGGACAGGGTGGAGGAACACGGGAAACTAGTGTGAAAAAACCCTGCAGGAATCAAAGCCTGTATTTTGCTTCAGTCAAACACTCTAAGAAAGGTTACAAAAATTGAAAAAATGAACAATGAGAGAGCATCAGTGATATCTGACCTGAACTTTCCATGACTTAAGAGAGGAACACGGGATATGTACTGATGTGATGAAAACCACTGGAGTCAGTGGGGACATTTTGACTTTCAGTCAAACACTGTAGAAAAAGGTTTACAAAAATAAAGAGTTAACAGGGAAAGAATATCTATGGTATTTTGCTATACTTGCTACGCATCTTTGTTTACGGAGTCGGTGGTGAGATCAGGGAGTGGGATGACAGAGACAGTTTGTAAGGCATTTATATAGGACTCCCACGAGACGAGAATCCACAGCTGTGGTTGTGGTGGTTATGGCACCTGGTGGTTAGCAGTGGTGCAGTGATGATAGGGTGGTCATGGATTGCAATCAGGGATGCGGATCGACATAGAATCGGTCAAACTCACCGACAATGCAGCATTCACGATTAGTCTGCATCATTTGAGCAAGGACTAACACCATGAAAGGAAAACCCATAAACAGGGGTCACCGTGTTGAACACTACGGCCGACTGAGTATGAAAGGAAATACCAAATACTGGAAGTGATGGAAAAAGAAAAAAAAAGTTAAAACGTATCCCTTTGCAGTCTGGATTGTCTCCCAAAGGGGGAAAAAAAATTTGAAATACCTTGTGTGCAAGTATATAACTTGTACCTTTGTGACACATCATATACGCACACATTCATTATAGTAACACACACAGAGATTAAAACCAAGCACACATGGGTATGTGTGGACAGTAGACACTCCTCACACAAAGACATGTGGACGTATAATGTCAATATAATATAACATGCCAAAAACACACAGTCAAATACCAAAAGACAAACAGGCAACCACACTTTGTTAAAGCACTCATCAGGTGGGAACAGTTTATGAGAAAGCAAAAAAATGATGAAAAAAATAGTTGAACAGTCATGAAAGACAAAGTAAGTGAATGAGCAAAATGCGGAATTATTTGCCTCCGAGTGGAATGGTGAACACTGAAAGGGGGGGGGGGGGGGGGGGGGAGGGGGTGTAGGTAGGGTTACACCCCTTGGTGTTGACTGAGATGTTCCATGATTTTCTGCGTCTTCTTGGCGCCCTCCATGTCTCCTGTTCTTAGTTGGCACTCTTGGTAAAAATACCAGAATGGGATCATGTCAGGCATGAGTTCAGTCCCCTGAGGAAAGATTCATGGAAACAGGAAGAATGATCACCCAGCATTAATAGCAATCGCACCCCTATAATAACAATAATAATTTGTCAAAATGATGGTCCAATGTCACATGACCCATCTTCAATTGGAACTAGACCATAATGCAATCTGTGAAAGAAAACAAATTATGCTTTCAAAATCCCAAAACTGTTCCAGCAACAAAAATAAAAAGACAAAAATTCAATTTGGCAATCAAGCAAATCTCAATATTTCTGACCCCTCTATCCCGGCATCTATTTCTAGAAGGGAGTGAATGGACTCCATACAGCAAAACCATCAAACTATTCATAGAACACCACTGTAGCCAGTAATAAAAAATATAATCTATAATAATCATTGCAATGTCATGTGACCGGATTTTCAAAAGCATCAAAGGAATTGAAACTGGACCTAAAAATAATCTGAAAGAATTCGAATCATGTTGTGTCCATTAAATACCAACCAAACTTCTACCTAAAACAAACATGAACAAGTCTAAAACTGCTGCTGTTTAATTTTAGCTCTTCAAATTCAATGCGACAAACAAGCAAGTCCAAATCGTTTTGTCTTCAATAAGTTTTGAGGGTTTTTTTTCCCCCTGGCATCTATTTTTAGAAGGGGGGGGGGGGTGAATGGACTCAATACAACAAAATAGGCCAAATGTTCGTAGAAAAGGACCTTAGCTAGTAAGGAAAGTAGCAGTAATAGTAATAATAATAATAATAATAATAATAATAATAATAATAATAATAATAATAATACTGAAGCTAAGGTCACGTGACTGACGAATCTTTACATGCCTAAAAGGCTGCATGCACTGGTATTGATTGTCAAACATGTGACATATTTGTCAGTCAGGGATATTTAATTGTCAAACATTTAGTCATTTAGAGGCGACCTTGAAGTTTCAAGGCTCAAAGCAAAGGGAGTCCCTAACTTTATCTTAGGCGAAGGGGAACCAGGAGTACAACTAAAATGTTGCTGTGTTGTACAAGTTAAGGTACACACCATAATGTGGTTGGTTGAAAGCTTTCTAAGCCATCTCTGCTTTGACCCGGTTTGTGCAGAACAAAGCTGCCCTTTTACTGCTAGGTGGACTGGTGAACCCAGAGTGACTTCACAAGTAAATGAACCTGTGCAGTGGTTTTGATAGAGTCAGACACAGCAGCAACTAAGATATCCAACCCCTGACCCTCCCCCCCCCCTAAACCCACCCCAAAGAAAAAAAAAACCCAAAATAAGTAAATATATAAATATTGATAAGGCCTCTCCGCAACCTGGGCATCAACGAAAGGAACAGATTATTCGTTGAGCTGATGACACCAATGTCGTTCATGAAAAAAACCATGAAAGCCCCGGCCAGGGCTGGAACCCGTGACATTTCACATGCAGGTACAACACCAGAACCAGATGAGCTACCTGGCCACTAAGGCATCCGGCTCTTCAAAAAAGAGAAATTACCTTTTTGTAGAGGGGCAAGGCGTCTTGGTACCGTTTGTGCTTGAGGAGGAACTCTCCGTACTCCTTGTACACGTCCCACAGGTTTGGGGAGATCTGCATCGCTTTCTGGAACTGCTCCTCTGCAAGGTCATGCTGACCCATCTATTTTGGGTGCAGGGAGGGAAGGGGAGGGGAAGAGGTTGAGGAAAGGGGTGGGTAGGAACAGACAATAAAGGGCAGATAAGCTGGTGGTCAGGGCCTCTGGATTTCTCCCATAATTCTGTTTATTTCTTTAACTGGTGTATACTAAACATAGATAAAAGAAATTCAAATAAAAAACTGGCAATGAAATTTGTTGTTGACCATCGTAGAATTTCCAGAAAGTCTGAATGGTAGTAAAAGTGATTGACTCGTATTGCCATGCTCGTTCATTCCTGATCAATCAAGAGAAACCAACTTTCTGAAATAGGGAATTAACTATGCTACACATCATAACTTGATAAGTAAATTGTTGTCAAAGTTAAATCGTTAAATTTACTCACCCTTTGAGTCAGTACCTCAACCACACAAAACAGGAATTGAGAATAATTACAAAAGACACAGCGAAAAGTGAGCTGGTGGTAAACAGAAATTTCTTGACTGAACTAGCTTTCAAACTTTGAACTCATCACTGCTAAAGTTTGACCAGTAACCTAAACGAGTCTTTTGATCAGGACGCTGTTTGCATGTGGAATGTCTTACAGGCCATAGCAGCAGAGAGCAGTCGCCCCGATATGTTCACAAGAATAGTAGAATAATTAACACGACTGTAAAGGAGATTCAATATTGTGGTCAGGTGCTACGCATTGTATCAGTGAATCGTCTCTTGTCCCATTGAGTGCGTCTTTGTGAACAGTTGATTGGTCCCCTACAGTGGGGTTACTACACGTCAACAATAACGATGATGATGACAATTACGTACAAGTCTCTAGGTTATTTCAGGATTGATCCCAGGAGTCCTGAGATAAAAAAAAAATAAAAACCCAGTCTACGTTATCCTGAAATGTGCAATGTGTAATTTTGTCTGTAAAAATTTACTTGTCTGTATTTCTGTCTGTATAAGTGTGGTAAGGTGTAGATATCTGTCTGTCTGTGTGTCTGTGAGTATGTGTGTATATTTGTTTGTTTGTGCATGAGTTTGTGTGTGTCTGTTTGTGTGTCTGTTTGTGTGTGTCTGTTTGTGTGTGTGTGTGTGTGTTTGTAAGTATGTGTGTTTGTGTGTGTGTGTGTGTGTGTGTGTGTGTGTTTGTGTGTGTGTGTGTGTGTGTGTGTCTGTGTGTGTGTTACCTCAGAGTAGGCCTTCCCCAGGTTAGTGTAGGCCAAGACAAAGAATGCGTCAGCCTGGATAGCACGCTGGAACCAGGGGACCGAATCCTCCAATTGCCCCAAATTGAACAATGCCTCCCCCAACTTCATCATCACCTCTGAACTGTCTGTGGGGAAGATAGGAGTGGGGGGAGTGGGAGAAGGGACGAGGTGAAGGAGGGATGGGGGTTTGGAGAGAGGAAGGGGTAAAGGTTATGATATTAAACTTTGTTTTGTCCCGTCTTGTGTCCCTTTAAGCCTGAAATAACTCTCTCTCTCTTTTTGTGCCAAAGGTTATGTAAAGGTGATATTATAAAACACTATTAGCACTGTTGTCATGGACGTTGCTAGGTGCAATAATTTTCCAAATATGCATGAATTACCTAGTGACCCTAAAATGAAGTGCATAAAAACAAACAGTTATGAGTGAGGGTCTTATCTTTTTTACCTCACAATTCTATAACCCTCCAACTGCCAATCAACTCGCTCATCCAACAAAAAACCATGGTTGTATCGCAAGCTCATGATAAAAGCTCAAGAGGTAGGATAGCATATCATTCAATAATGGTACATTATACTCCATAGAGTTTTCCTCACTATTAAGTTAAAAATGCTTTGATATAGACGCTAAGGGAATAATAGAGCAGACAACATAGGCAAAAAAGCAGAGTTTCCACCTTTTACAACAGCAAGTACAATGATAAAAATTCGAGTTAAATTAAAAGTGGATTATCTCCAATTAAGATTTTGAAGAGATAGAACACAGCAAAATCTTTTTCATTTTTATTCTTTAATTATTATCATTGATATTATTATTACTAAGAAACCTTCAGAAGCCTTGACTGCTTAACTCCAAACAATGCTTTGATTTCCCCACCTGTCTCAATCCTGTCTCAATCCTGTCTCAATCCTGTCTCAATCATGCCCCATCTTCCTGTCCCTCCCTCCCTGCCTTTGTCCAAGTTGTCACCAGCTTCTTGCATTTGCTTGTCACACACCGCGAAGGTACTGCCACTTGTGACGAGAAACTGTGTCACCAACAACCATGATGGCGTCTCATTCTTTGTCTTTCTGCCTTATCAATATGGAAATGATTATTTGTAATACGAAATTCCCCGTAGACATTCCTGGAAGTGAGAGCTTAGATTTGAGAGCTTATTAGAAAAAGTTGCTCAAAGGAGAGCGGATGAGTTCGGTACTACACAGACAAAGAGACAGACAGACAGATAGACAAACAGACAGACAGACAGACAGACGAATGGTAGAAAAATTTATAATGGATACCTGGCAGAAGCTTGTGCAAGTCTGTGAAGATCTGAAGCAGTTGGCGGTGAATTCTCTGGTTGGCTACAGGTGTGTTCTCAGGTTCGATCTCGTTCAGTAATTCTGTGACTGGAAGGAGGAGAACACTTTAGAAAAAAGAAAAAAAAACAAACTGCTGTGACACGCCTGCCCTGACACTTCAACCAATATATCATGACACACCAAACAAAGGACGTATAATATGTGGTATGGGATGATGGCTTTATCAGAATTAGTTGGGTAATGTGAATAAAATCTGGCAAAATTGAAAGTCTCTAGAACTTGAAACAATTGAATTGAATTAGCACTTACCTATCTCTGGGTGTGATTGAATAGTCACTATTTGTTTGATATAACCAGCATTTTATGTTTTCATTTGTTAAAATTGTCTAAAAATAAGAAGGAGCGAATAAAATAATCGAAGCACGAAAGTCCATCCTGAAAGTTTTGAACACAAAATTTGTCTGATTTTGCAAAGATTACTAACACTTTGCATCCGGCCGTTAAACACAAATTCTGTCTATTGCAAAACAATTTATTCTTCCATCCGGAAAGAGTTAATGCAAGTGGGTGTTCGGCACTGTGTCTATACATTTGCTATTCATTTTCATGTTGAGTTTTGAGTTGTATGAAGCAGTGGCACCAACCTTGGTAGAAAAGGATCTCCGTGTCCAACACAGGCAGTTTCTTCTGGATGGCGAAGGCCACTGTGTCGCCCAGGTTGACGGTGGCATGGTACGTTCCCTCAGGCTGGCAGACATACAGACACACAGATGGTGGCCACATTATGGGTGTGTTACTGTTGTTATTTCATTGTTATTATTATTGAGATTGGTCTTATCTTATTATTATTCTATTATTGATTATCTTAATATTATTCTATTATTGATGATCTTAATATTATTCTATTATTGATGTCACATTGCCTTTGTCTGAAGTAAATATTTATATTTTACTGACTTAATTTCTTATATGAGGTGTCATAAAAAAAAATAATAAAAAATTAGAAAGAGTAACCAATATCATGGCCCTGCTAAATCAATCGTTCATAAAATGACAGTTCAAAGATTTTTCGGTACTCTAAATGAACCCTTCTACTGATAGTATTCTTAAAAGAAATTTTTCACTCCTTTCCTCCCCAATCTCTTCTTCTCTTCGCTTCTCCCTCTCCCACCCTTTCTCTTCGGGCGACCACACAGCTTCCCGATTTTGTTTTGTTCTTGTTTTTTTTTCCAATGGCTTTGTCTCTTCATTGCACTGTACCTACAACCATTTTCTTTGAGTGTCCGCTATATCTAGTGTCAGCTTCTCCTACTCTCATCTTCCTAAGCCTCACCAGGTAAAGAATCTCTCCTGCTTCCTGCACACACTCCATAGGCTTGGCATCGCCATGGAGATGGGGATAAACATTGTCCAGCCAGTCCAAGATGGAGAAACCATGGTAGATACCTGCAAGGTAAAATAAGAGAAAAATATGAATATGTAAATGAACATGCAGAATCCTCTTTACATTCATGAATAATTGTATTAATACTCTACCAAGAGATAGACAAAGTAAAAAAAACAACAACAAACACACAAGTTAAAACTCACTATTTTGCCAACACAGCCAGAACAGTGAGCCAAACCCTGGGCCATTCACCCTTGAACTCCCCCTCCCCCTCTCTTTATACGGTTTTGCCCCTCCTAAGCCATGTTTCCGCACCATTTTCTTTAGTTATCATCTATTTTCAGTTAGTGCCAGCCAATTCTTCTTTCTTCTTCTTTTTTTGTTTGTTATTGATCTTATAGAGCAAACTCTTCTCAAAGGCCTGCCTTGAAAGCCTTGAAAAAAGGCTGTGACGACAATACAGGGTCAGCTACAATGCAGGGCTGCAGTAGGATTGACACGATAGACCAAAACAGGAATCAAAGGCGCTCCTTTAAGGCGTAGGGGTAGGATTCTGACAATCCCTTAACACCTGAGCTGATGTGCGACAGACAGAGTCCTGGAAAGGGGATGGTGATGACAAAGATGACAACAATGGTGATGATGATGATGATGATGATGATAATGAAAATGATGATGATGATGATGATGGTGATGATGATGATGATGATGATAATGATGATGGGGATGTGTATTGACAAATCAAAGCAAATTGAGATAAACGCAGTCGTCTTATTTCAAAGAACTAAAAATAATGGCATTGATTGGGTGTGGGTAAACAGCATATGGGAGATAATTCTGTAAAACTCTTGCATTATCATTTTATTCATGGATTACGTCCCTTCTTAACTGCTGCCTTCCATCTCTGAGAAAGATTTTTAGATCGTTGTTAAGCCATCTGTATTGACAATGATAAATGACGCATAGGTAAAATTCCAACACACAAACACACACACACACACACACACACACACACACACACACACACACAATCACACACACACGCACAAACACACACACAAACACACAAACAAACACACACACACACAAACACACACACGCACACACACAAACACACACACACACACACACACAAATACACACAAACACACAAACAAACACACACACACGCACAAATACACACAAACACATATAATTATGTATGACGCTATGAGAACGCTTTGCCCTAACAATGGAAACCAGCACACCATAACATAATTTCGACATTCATATAGCGCTTATTTGTGGTCATCACCATGCTCTGAGCGCTTTACAATACCAAATCCCTGGCAGACAACCAACATGGAACAGGTGAGTGACGAGACCAACCACCTGTTATACCAGAGATAGTTGAATTACGAAGTCTCTGGTTGTCAAGGTTGTCTGATCTAAAACCAGGGGGACCTCCGAGATTTACATTCATCTCCGATAGGATGAGGTTAATGTAGTAGAGTGCCTTACCCAGGGGCAACATGTCAATGACCAGCGGCTATAGATGGGGCAGCGGAACTGGATTGAGCCACCCTTCCTCCTTCCTTCCCCAAAGTGTTTCCACACATAAGGTAGTGACCCGTTAAATAGTTTTATCTCTTCTTAGCTTCTCCAACTCTCGCCCCCACTCCCCCACCCCGCACCCTTTATTCTCTATTTCCTGTTAGTCAATCAATCAGTGTGCCATTCTGCCTGCCTGCCCATCTACCAGCATGCCTATCTGCAAGCATGTCTGTTTGTCTTTCTGTCTGTTTGTATATCTGTCTGCCAGTCTGACTGTCTGTCTAGCTGACTGTCTGTTTGTCTGTCGGTTTATCCGACTTTCTGTCTACCTACCTATCTGTCTGTCGGTCTATCCGATTTTCTGTCTACCTATCTATCTGTCTGTCTGTCTGTCTGTCTGTCTGTCTGTCTGTCTGTCTGTCTGTCTCAGCCCCATTCGTCTATGTATGCGGGAGACAAATAATTATTAATGACCCATAGACTATCTACAGCAACATTTAATGTATCTATAATGTTTTGCATGTAAAATAAAAAAAGTAAAACGCAAGAAGTCGTCATAAATATCGCTATCATTATCATCATCATCATCATCATCATCATCATCATCATCATCATCATCATCATCATCATCATCATCATAATCGT
>JBCIKM010475779.1:0-10235 GCA_039654465.1 Melibe viridis | reverse complement strand
AAAAAAAAAAAAAAAAAAAAAAAAAAAAAAAAAAAAAAAAAAAAAAAAAAAAAAAAAAAAAAAGAAAAAAACCCAACAAAAAACAAAAAACAAAACAAAAAACAAACCAAAAACAAAAACAAGAAAAATTAAACAAACAAACCCTCTCACGATATAAAGTTAAACGATAACATAAACAACAATGTGCAAGAGTAGGACTTTGATAATTGACCGTATTATTGAAACTAGCTTGACTGTCAATTCAGCTCAGAGATAAGAAAACAATTATTTTATGTGGGCCATTGTCGTTTCAAGGCAAACAGAGGCGTGAGATTTCCAGTTATCATTCGAATTAAGACCTTAAGAACTGCTAATTCAATCACTCATTCTATACTTTAGTGCCCATCTACTAAGCCCCGTGCCTCTAAAAGGCATTCAATGCAGGCAAGTGGTACAGAAACTAATTGTTTTCTCTTCCTCTTCGACGCTTACATTCCACACCAAAAGAAAAAGTCATGACAAAAATTTTAAGAATTATTGCCTTGAGCTTAATTTTGCCGAGTGATCAATTTGACGATGATTTTCCTCAATTATCGAAATCGAGAAGAATAATTGATTTAATTTAAGAATTAATTAATTGCAAATTATTTCCTGACGGAATTATTCACAATTTAGAAATCGACAAATAATAACACGCATTGAGGTGAATTTGAATAATTACGCTTCAATAAATTGCATTAGAGACATTCCTTTAAATAATAAAAAAAATAACACAAAAAACCCAAACCAAAACAAAACACACAAACAAAAACAAAACAAATCCCACATACACAAAATTAGAAATAAAAGGGAAGAAAAAGAAAATGTGAAGAGGCTTATTATAATATGCAAACAGATTTTCCATCCCTTGAGGACCGTGCTCTCATAAACTAGCGAGCACTGTACTGTCTACTTCCGGTATTGATTTAAGTGTACAACAGGGTACTTAAAAGTAGGCCTCGTTGTATTGACCTATGCAATCTTTAATCGATTATGACTGAGATTATGAAAAGGATACGTTACACAAAATTATGCGTACGGCATGATGGCGTCTACCCGCAGCTCACACCACAAAATGATTTGCATGAAAACATAATATTGAAGAAAATAGACCTGAGAAAAAAAAATACACCTTGTCTTTATAACAAAAAAGTAAGCTCTTGCCTGCCTGCCAGTCTGTCTGTCTGTCTGTCTGTCTGTCTGTCTGTCTGTCTGTCTGTCTGTCTGTCTGTCTGTCTGTCTATCTATCTATCTGTCTGTCTATTCGTCCGTCTATCTATGAACGATGGCTGGCCATTAAAGTGTCTGACAAATCTTAACCGAAATTTGATTCGAAGTTCCTCGTCAACCGGAAAATATCAAGAGGGAGATCAAATTTGTATCAATACAGTATGAGCAATTATTGGGCTTGCTCACGCACACGATTATGCTATCGCGTTTGTAATACAGAGACACTCGAGATAATGTCATTTTCCCGCCACCCATGGATCTCACTCAGACGTTTTCTGGACTTTGCGGTTTTGTGTGGTGTTATGTTGTTTTCTGTCCTGTTGATGAAATGGTAACCAGAAACGTCCAGAATAGATGTTTCTTAGTTCTTGCTTTCATACTTCCACCACGGTGTTTTATTTCTGATATCAACTCAGCTTCCAGTAGACGCTATTTTTTAAATAAATATAAGAATCGATAAAATTCAAGTCTCCATCAATTTTGAATGCATATTTTTCTTTTCTTTTTTTTTTTTTTTGGCGGAAAGGCATAGTTCTATATTATAGGTTTAAATGTTATCAACAAATTGATAATAATGATGACCTTTATTTGTTTCTTGTTATTATTAATTTTTGGACTGGTAGTTGGAATATCAAGAGCAAGGAATGTAGAACTAATATTGTACAAGGAAGTTCTTCGGATTTTGCACGTTTTGTGCTTTAAGGGAATTTTAAATATCTATAGATATTACCATTTTTGTTTATCTTTGGACACGACTGCTTTCCATTAGTTGCCCCCCCCCCCCTCTCCAATCATGCCTGAACTCCGAAGCTATATTTTTTTAAAAGCCGAAGTACAAACCCAAAGATAGAACTTATAGATCTCTACCTCTCTGAGGTTCTTGACACATTCTATCGGCGGACAGAATTAATTGGTTTATGCCTTATCATGAGTCTCAATTATGATTGAGGAGGCGAGAATTGTTATTAAATCGTCCTAATCGTCGTCGTCGTCGTCGTCGTCGTCGTCATCATCATTGTTGTTGTTTGCCTTTTGATTGTTTGTGAGGAGGCCGGGGCGGAATTTTTTTTTTTTTCGGTGTGTGTTATTATTGTGTTTGAATTTTTTTTTTTATTATTGTAAGTATGTTGGTATGTGTGTGTGCGCGCGCGAGCGCGTGTGTGAGTGTGTGTATGTGTGTGTGCGTGTGTGTGTGTGTTTGTGTGTGCGTGTGCGTGCGCGCGCGCGCGCGTGTGTGTGTGTGTGTGTGTGTGTGTGTGTGTGTGTGTGTTAATGTGTTTTATAATTCGGTTGCAATCAAACTTAACGACCCGTGTTTGTTGTTCATCGCTATTTCCTTCTTCCAAACTTTTGGGATACGAAAGGGGGGTTAACTTTCCTCCGTGCAAATAGACACGAGCAAGCTGAGGATGATATAATGATATATCGATGCAGCCACAGGCAGAGTATTTCAGCCACAAAGCAAATACATGGGGCGTCTTTGAATGGCAACGAAAAACAATAATGGCCGCAGCACCACAGGAAAACATGGCGATAGAAAGAATTGTGTTCCCTTGGCGTATCCGCCTAAATTATTTTTAATCAACAATTCGTTTCCTTTCCGTCATCATCACCCTGGGCATAATTTTCAAATTTCCAAATTGGGAAAGTATTCGATTTCAGTATTTTTTTCGCTTTTCTTCTTTATTTTTGTTTTATCATTTTTAATTTCATTTCTTTTCTTTTCTTTTTTTTGTTTTTTTTTTTGGCTTGGCTGTTTTGTTTTTTTTCTTTGGATTTGTTCCGATTGGGGTTTTTTATTTTCACTTTTCCCGGTATCTTTTATCCTTGCTTTGTTTTTGTGTGGGAGGGGTGTGATTGTGATGAGAAGAGCAGGGTGATAAAAAAACCCAAATAAAAACATTGTCACTTATTTGAGTAGACTTGGCTGTAAAAGGTTGCGACTTTTCCCCGAAGAAATTAAATTGATTTAGGACAGGCCCTCCAGTGACAATCAACACCAGTTATTAATCATCCTTTTATTATGTTAATCTCACGCCAAAACAACAACAAAAACAAAAAAAAAAACAGCAGCCAAAAACAATAAAAGAATAACCCAAAGCAATAAACAACAACTACAAACAACAAATTGAATTGCACTTGAACGAATGCTCAAACTCATTAGGTTAATCGGGTATAATAATTTTGGTAACCGGCCTTGCTGTGGCCTATTCAGCTCGTTACATGATGTGATGAAATCTGATAAGATACTAAGATAATAATTAGAAAAAAAAATATTGTTGACCCACAGTCATCATTATACTTTACAATTTTATGTAGATATACTCGCATTATTTTCACAACGAGCGCGTAACGCATAATCTTGTGACGTTTCAAGGAGCCTTTTAGGCGTGATGAATTTTTTTCTTTTATAGAGAGACAATGTTGTGTACGACCGGGGGCGCCTCCGAAGTGTATATTTATTTCCGAAGAAATAGCGTGCAAGTGTTTCAAATATCTTAAGGTTTTTTCTTCTTTTTGCATGATGAAAATATCTTATATCTGTGACAACGCGATAAAAATAAACAACCGCCACTGAATAATATGCTATCTTTATGTCCAAAACTTCACAAATTCTTCTGGAAGTTTCTTTTTTTTCAAAATTAGATTGTTGTTTTGAAGAGAATAATAATTAATTGTTCACACATATCCCTTAAAATCACTGTCCTTGTAAATTGATAGAGAGACTACTTGCGCTTAATATAATGGTTACATAAAAAAAATTAAAATACATTAAAACTATATCGACATGGTAATGCGACATGAACAGAACAGAGTTGGTTTCAAGATTTATGGCTCGATGGCTGCGTTGGTAAGGCGTTGGCGCCAATGGGAAAGACCGTGGGTTCGATTCCTGCCTGCGCCATCGCATAGCGTCCTTGGGTAAGGCATTGTGGCGCCCTAACCACATCCTAGTCGATATTGATTTAAAGCTCGGAGGTCCCCTGGCTGTAGACAACTTTGTCTGTTTATCAAAAAATATAGTAACACGCCTGAAAGATGTGTGTGCTCGTTTTCTGCCAGAGATATGATTTTATGACACGGTGATGATTGTTGATTAACGCTGCATGTTCCATTTATTCATGCTATTTTGAGTTTAGGACTGCAGGCTAAGTCAAATAGTGTTATCTTTCTCAGAAATATTATTTCCCCGAGATCCAGGTAATCCTCTTCCGCTTTAATCTAGATTGAGATCGCGTCGTTGACAGCCAAAAACATCTGAAAACAAAACAAAACAAAACAAACAAACAAAATAAACAGGTACAAAAAAAGAGCCGTAAGGAAGAGAGGTTGATTATTTCTACAGAGCTCCAGTCTCTGTTCTAAAAACTCAAACATAATATTATGAGGAAAGAACTTGAATTCCTTTCCTATCCCTCAATTCCGCCAATTCTTTTCATCCGAGTGTAAATAAAGCTTTCAGTCGCTTCGTCTTTTGAGAATCGAAGTAAATGACAAGGAGTATTTTATTTACACACGTTAGACGTGCGGAAAGATTGATTAATTTGAAAACCCTTCTTATCCATTGCTTGGCATGCAAGGCAGCAGCGGTGTACAAAGGGCAGACCTATCATTTGCCGTGAGCTCAAGCCAACCACGGTAGAGAGTAAAGGGGGACATCTTTAGAGTCAAGGGACTGACAAAAAAACTAATTAATAAAAGAAAAAGAGCCTTTTGCCGACAACATTCGGTACTCAAGAAGGGACTAGATTATTAAAAGTCCAAGTCCAAGCCAAAGAACTTTGAAAATAGTAGTAATAAGAGTAAGATTTCCCAATTTTGTATGGTGCCACTCGCCTAAGTTCTCAAAGCCCCAGCAAAGAAAAAATAGAACATGAATCTTAGTATATGACAACAAAAGCTGTCTATTTAGCGTGTTAGATTTCTGGACATAGACACAGCTTTCCACGTTCAGGGTCTAGGGGGACATCTTAGAGTATTAACATTTGTAAAGCGCCTTTCACCGAAGATCTCACGTTCCAGGAAGAAAAAGGATGCAAATCGTGTGTGACAACACCAACCGTCTGTTAGGCATGTTGCACTTTTTTGGATATAAACACAGTGTTCAATGACCAGGTGGACCTCCTAGCTATAGGTTGACTTGGGGCAAATCCATACTATGGTCAATTCCATACATGGGGTGATACCATACTCTACATCCATTATAGTTTTTTACTGTAAAAATTAAAACCTCAAAGTGGAGCACTCTTCTTTTAAAGATAATGCATGCTTGTATCTCCACTCCCTGGTTATATCCAGAATTTCATCTTTCAGCTTCACAAAAGTCAAAGAGTTCCAAAAGAATATCCAAGTCTATCCAACAGGAAAGTTCAATCCACATTCTTTGGTGCGTGGAAAAAAAGACCCAAAACCAGAACCCTTAAAAACTTTTATTTTAGAATTAACGTAATTAAATATTTAATATCAGCATAAGCAATGATTAATAGCTTAATTTTACATATCATGCTTAGTTCCAATGCACTGAGGTTATAGACAATTAAGATATGGCCGTTTTATTAAGACTACCCAAAAACGCCCAGAGACCCTAGACGCAAATGAATAGAGGGAATTTTATTGTTTATTTTATTTCCATTTAGTTTAGTTTAATTTTTTTCAAATGCCATAGAAGTCTAGCACACTGTTTTTTTTTAGTTGTGCGGTGCCTTAAATACTTTGCCTTCACAGATAAAAGCTTGAAAACTTTTTTTGTGTGTGTGGTTTTTTTTTGTTGTTGCTAGAAACCGCATTCGTGAAAATGTCAATGAAGTTCCTGATCGTATATCATTAATGTTAAGTACAGTTTAAAAGTATAACTGATTCTGACAAGCTTCAAGAAAGCTTTATAAAAGCTTTAAAGCAACCCGAAGCTTTTATGCTTGTTTTCACACATTCGATGATGGAACCAACCCTGAAGGTGTCAGGCTCAGGATCCAGCGGAGTCGATTGAGTGTGCGTGAGTGGGAAGCAAAATAAGATGAGGGAGAGGGCTTTATGATCACACAATTTGTCCTCATATCAATTGGAAGAGGTGAGAAAAGATGGGGATGGAATGTAGGGAGATAGAATGAAAGACAGGGAGGATAAGAAGACAAAAAAAAGGGAGATAAAACTATTGCCTTGAGTGATCCATTAAGTATTGATAAACCAGATGAACGTAGAAGACTGGCTAAGGGGAAATAAAACAGGTCGTCGTTTATTCACACTTCCTATCTCCTTCCCTCCATCCCCCTCCTCCTTCGATTGTTATATGAATCGTAGGAATCTGGTCTTGACAAAGAGATCGATAGAAGGATGACTTAATATTTCGGAGGCAAAGACATACTCGTAATTTTCGGGTTTTTAGTCTAATTCTCTATAAATACCTTACGTTAAATTGAGAAGGGAAATGATTTAACAAACAAAAGAATGGACGTGAACATAAATTGAACATTAAGACCGTAAATATGTTTACAACGTTCTATATGCGTTTGAAAAAAAAATCTAATCACTTTAAAGATTTGAAATATTGATCACACGCCCGATTATAAAAGATTACATAAAAAAACGGAAACGGAAAATCCCTTTAGATAAACAAACCCTTGGCTTGACAGCCGGCTCTTGATTTTCTGACATGCTGAAAATAGCAAATCGTTTGAAAACCTTTCTGGGGTTGTGTTTGCTCACTTAAATATCACTCGGACTTGACATTCTTGCCCCATTAAAAGGTCTGTATGGTCGGAAGGATTAATATCTCTACATAGTGTGTTTTCAACAACAACAAAAATGTATTCAGACGTATTTCAACATCAGAATATTTTAAAACATTTTCTGTGTCGATTTGTAGTCAAAAGGTTTTCACGTTTTGTCTCCATTGCACAGCTTCTATTTCAGAGTTTCCTATCTAATGTTTGTAATGTCCAAATAACAAGGCTGCCTCTCTTTCATATAGGTGTCAATATAGTGCATCTGACCTGCTACGTTCTTTATCAAATCGGTTGACCCACCTGTATGAGTGCGTGATTTTATAGGTGTCTGTCTGTATTGGTCAACTTGCCTGCTGCCTTGTTTATCGCGGTTCAGAAAAAAAGAAAACTTTAAAAGAAATGTGTAGAATTCCTTCCTGAACCTAAATTTTAGGTGTTTCAAATCGGTTGACCCACCTGTATGAGCGCATGATTTTATAGGTGTCTGTCTGTATAGGGCAACTTGCCTGCTACGTTCTTTATCTCAGTTCAGAGGGGGGAAAAAACTTTTATAGAAATATGCAGAATTCCTTTTATATGTCTCTGTATGCTGCGTTCTGTATCTAAGAAAACAACAACTTTCAAATAAATGTTTAGAATTCCTTCCTGAACCTAAATCTTTTAAGTGTTTCAAATTGTTTGGCCCACCCGTATGAGTTCATGATAATGGGCTTAAAATAGCCCTAAAGAAACGAGGTTTTAGAGGTAAAACTTGTTGAAAAGGGAGGTTATTGATTCATATAGAAAAATCAGAAATGAAGGAAAAAAGACCGTTCATAAGGAGCTTTGTTAATGTTTACTTGGGATGAATGACATTTTGAGGTTTTGCTTTTTCTTTCACATTTATTCTTTTTTGTTCTTTTCTTTTCTTTTTTTTTAATGCCTGGATAGTGCCAATGATTTCCTTTCAGAGCTTTGACATTTTTATTTATTCTTAGAACGTATCCCGAGCATTAAAAAAAATGTTACAAAGTGCTTTATGCTATGCTATGTTATGTTATGTTATGTTATGTTATGTTATGTTATGTTATGTTATGTTATGTTATGTTATGTTATGTTATGTTATGTCATGTTATGTTGTAATTTGTTATGTTGTGTTGTATTGTGTTGTGTTAGGTTGTGTTGTGCTGGTTTGTGTTACGTTACATTGCGTTATAATACTGTTTAATGGAAATTTTGTGTACAATTAATGTGTAAGGTAATTCTCTATCTACTTGAAACCCCTACAACTTGTGTAAGTGAATTTCATTTCCATGTTATATTCTGCTTAGAGAAGATTAAAAATAAAATTTAAAAAAAATTCAACCCCCCCCCCAAAAAAAAAACAAACAAGCAAACGAAAAAAAAAACAACCAAAAAACCCTAAAAACTAAAACACGAAAAAACAAACAAACAAACAAAGATTTAAAAAAATACAAAAGAAACAAACAAAACCCCAAAAAAGATTTTCAAGCTTCGCCCGCCTTCAGTTTCCATGCACCTGACAGAATCATTGTGTCTCTTCTCATCCCAGCAAACTTCCCTTGGGTTCATTTCTATATCTTTCCCTTCATCATCAACTCAGGTACCCGTAAAGTTCTTTTCATTGCTTAAATTTTACTATTTTCTTTGCTACTGCTAAAGTCAGGTTTTTCCATTGATCAACCTACATAACTATAAAAAATAAACAAAACAAAACAGAACAAACAAAACAAAACAAAACCAAACCAAAACCCTACGTCCAGCTCCTCAACACTACTAAAAATCATTTTACATCTGAACTGCACATTATGCAATGCTTGCTTCATGCAGTCTTCGAATAGTTCCGTTTTGCATAATGTTTATCAATCATTGTCAGAGCGATGAGAATCTCTGACCAATAGTCTCTCGTTGAAAATGGAAGCAAGCAGTGGTGTTGATGAAAGAACAAAAAAATTAAAACAATACCTACTCTGCTGTCGTGATGCATTTGTCTATGTTATCATTATTTATATTCACAATTCATATTGTACTATACTATTGTTAATTTAAAAACTTGGAAATTGTAATGGTTTTTTTTGTGCACCGAAAGCCACTACAGTGGATATTGGCACGTAAGAAATAAACTGCATTATTATTATTTTCATCGCCATCATCACCATCGTTGTTGTTATTATTATTGTTATTATTATCATTGTTATGAGGATGATGATGATGATGATTATTATTATTACTATTATTATTATCATCATTATTATTATTATTATTATTATTATTATTATTATTATTATTATTATTATTATTTCTAAAAATAACACTGTGATCATTATTATTATTATTATCATTATCATTATTATATTATCATATTATTATTATTATTATTATTATTATTATTATTATTATTGTTATTAGTATCATAATCATATATTATTATCATTATCGTTATTATTATCATTATCATTATTATTATTATTATCATCATTATTATTATTATTATTATTATCATTATCATCATTATTATTATTATTATATTGCTTGGCCTTTTTAAAAAAATAATAATGTGCCCACTGATCCTTTTCGGCTGGCGGGATCGGCTGAGGAATGGTGGTGACATCAACCTTCAGAGACGATTAAACAATCGATCCGTGCGGGTGGGGTGGGAGGGGGTGGGAGTATCATTGTGAATGGAACGGTGCCATGGAAAGGGGAGCCAGGGTGGGGACGGAGGTGGGGGTGGGGGGGGGTATGTGGGAGTCACACAGATCTCTCTAGGAGTTGTGGATAGGAACCCTGTTTTCTTGGACATGATTGATGGGTAGATGTCGTGGTGTAACAAGCTTCACAGGAAGAACATCAAGCAAACGGAAGAACAGTAGAACGTATTTCTGTAAAGAAGAGTTTATCATTATTATTATTATTACTATTATCATTATTATTATATTCCAAAGTATTATTTGTGAACTAAAAATTGTCTGTGGTTTTAGAATCATCTCAACCTTTTTTTCTCAATCAGGAAAAACAACGTTTCGAAGATGATCGGAGTTCTCTTTCCGACGATGATTTTGTGATTGATAGTGACGGGGGAAAAGTTCATATACTTTGATATCACGACATTCAGACAAAAGAAGTTGTTATAGCTTTAATTCAGTACGCTACGGAGGTGTAGAGGAAGGAGGAGGAGAAGGAGGAGGAGGAGCAAGAAGAAGAAGAAGAAGAAGAAGAAGAAGAAGAAGAAGAAGAAGAAGAAGAAGAAGAAGAAGAAGAAGA
>JBCIKM010475668.1:0-10235 GCA_039654465.1 Melibe viridis | reverse complement strand
AGAGAGAGAGAGAGAGAGAGAGAGAGAGAGAGAGAGAGAGAGAGAGAGAGAGAGAGAGAGAGAGAGAGAGAACCATAACGGTATAATGGCCAAGAAACAGAATAAAAACCCCTTCACGAATTTTTTCACACACCAATTAACACAATAAGCGTATAGGGTTTTCAAGTTCTTAACTTGCGTTACGACATGTCATAAACTTTGACATGTTGTTATTGTTCGGTGACACGTTTTGCAGACTTGAAATATATCTTGTGTTTTAAAAAGATATATATATATATATATATATAGTGAGAGAGAGAGAGATGGTTAATATAAGTATTTGATTACAAAAAAAGAAATAATTCGGGAAGCCTAAATTAACTTTTAATCATTTGTTACGTGACCGCACATAATAATGTTTCACAATTTATAAAACAAAAACAAACCCAAACAAAATAAAACCAAACCACATGAAGCCCTGTTCTCTTAACACTTGTAACATACACTTGCGGAATGAAAAAGCACACCAATTTTTTATCCCATCTGACACCGTTACAGTGAAAGTCAACAACATCCGATATTGATATATAGAGCCAAAGTAAGTATCCAGAGTTTGGGACCTTTAACACGCTATAAACGTTCTTGGTGCATTGACATTCCGAGCTTCGTGGATTTGGAAGTTTAATTATTTTCTGAACAAACAGATGGGTTGATTTCAATTGTGAATTGTAGAGACAAAGAAAACATGAAAACTGTCACCTCCTTTTCAACAATGAACGAAAAATAGGGGAAAAGCTGACATGCTTAATTGATAGTCTAATAACCAACACTCTGTGCATCATCATTGCCGCAAGGCAGGCTGACGACTGGTGCACCAAACTTGTTACGCATAGACGGAACTGCATGAAAAATCAAATGGAAAATGAGAGGAGATTGGCGCATATCTTATGAAAAATCAAAAAAATACGAATGAAAACTTATCGGTTGATTTTTCCCAACGTCGTTGTCCGATGAACAAGAAGTGAAACGGTCTATGATATGTACGATGACTTTCAGCTTAAAACAGTGCATTTTGGTAAGCACTGGCAAACAGTAACAGATGACGCATCAACCAACTTACGCATCGACCACCCTAACTATATTCCTCATTTGAAAGAATCCATCCGCAGAGGAAAACAACAAAGAAAATCACTGGAAAGTTCGATTTGGAAAGAAGTATGCAAAATGAAAATACAAACACTATTATACTCAAATAAAAAGTATTTACTCATCTTCAATTTTTAAAAATGAACAATTTAAATCTCAGTTCAATTACAGCTAGAAAACGTTTAACAATTATGTTGCAGAGACGAGAATGACATTGACCTTTTGAGCATCACCTCAGTGGAACAATTCCCACGGTTTGAATAAATAGTTCATGAATGGGTGACGTCATTAAATACTCGAAGTTGCCTTTTAACAATGGATTAATGAAGGCGGAGGAATCGTATCTTGCACTTTTCGTTGTTGATTGACGTGTGTATTAAAGGAAAATAATCAACGCTAATATTTTCTCTCTACGTCATCTACAGGTCTGGTGTAAATTTCTTTCTTTATCTTTACCTTTAGTACCTTTCGATGTAAGGTTTAAATCTTATGTACAAACTTTCGCCACTGATCCCTATCTAGAGTCTTTCTTTTTGCATCTACTAGTTTACAAACTTTCTTTTCCACTATGTCTGCGATTGCATCTTGCCACAGTTTCTTTGGTCTGCCTCTTGGCAACTTTCCCTGCTGTTTACATTCTAAAATTTGTTTTGGGATCCTGTCATTTTCCATCCTGTTGACAAGGCCAAACCAACGAAATTGCTTCTTCTCTATTTAAAATGCAAGGCTTTTTGTTTTAACTTCCTCTCTAATTCTTGTGTTTCTTATCTTATCTCTCTTTGTCTTGCCTATTGATCGTCTCAGAAATTTCATTTCACTTGCCTGCAACCTACATTTATCTTTGTTATCTAAGCTCCATGTTTCACTTCCATAGACTAGTGTGGTATAAATACAATTTCTAAATATATGGTTAAAAAAACAAAAACAAATAAACAAACAAACAAACAACAACAACAACAACAACCAATCATTTACAATGCCTTCAAATCGAACAGGTCAAAATCGGGTGAAGACCTCATTGCGGAGTGGAGTGTTTCCTTTCTTTTTTTTCTGTTTTTTTTTTTTAACCTAAAAACGTGTGTATGAGCTCATGCAATTTTGATTAATTTATTATGTATTCTTTTCTCTCAGGACATTTGCGGAATACAATATCAAAGTGGGTGTAATGGGAAATGGATCAACAAAAACCATTAAAATCTCAAATTCAACTCCCCACAGGTTCTTTTCTGCACCCAAACCCTTCCTTTTAAAACAAACAAAACAAATAAACAAACAGACAGACAAGCAAGCAAACAAAAATCCCAGTAATTGCTGCAATTCCTTATTTTCCAAGAGAAGAAGACAGCTGATTACTCTTAAGGATGCACGTACGTTAAAAGCCTTCACCACCAAGACGATGGAGCAACGGCACGTCCCTCAGGGCCGCAGTACAAGTGCCATCTGAGCATCGATGACCGAACGCCTCTAAGTCATCGATGCTGAGAGTTCGGACGGGGCGTTAACGCAGGTCGGTAACGCGAGAGACAAAGGCTAGGGGCAGCCTTGGTGTGGAACACACAGACGGAGCGAAGTCGCTGACACCCGGTGGCGCAGCACCAGCGACATCTGACATCCGGGGCCGAACGTCCCTAGACCCCGAAAAGTCAGAGAGAAGGCAGGCACGCAGTGAACGGAGCCGAAGGCTCGACAGAGTTGTTACCGAAGCAGGGGAACGAGTACGATTCATAGAACGACGGATCCAGCGCGGACGCGAACAGCGGACGGCAACCGACTCGGCGCTACCCACACGTGCCGTAAAGACCGGGTCAACCCGACGGAAGGAGAAGGCGGCAACGTTCACCGCCTTGTCCCAGGTCACACCTCATATCTCATGCAAGTTTCACAAACGATCAAACGGAGTGCGGCGGGATCACTCGATAAACTCCCGATGCCCGAGGCGCCCAGGAGACCGCCGGGGGTAACGCAGCGAGTCTCCTCCAAAAACAATGACGCCTGCTCCCCAATGCAATCCGATCGGAGGGGCAGGCACCGACGGACGGACACAAGACCCCCCTCTGGAGCGGGAGGACGGGGCGCGCAATGTGAGATACGGACACGAGACAACGAAAGGCAGAGAAGCTGGGATCTGCCCACTAGACCGACTGTAAGCGGGAGAGGGACCCCGCCGCTGGCGACGAGCTGTGGGAGTGGATTCAGGAAAGAGGGCTGTGTCTCCTTTACGACCCGACACAGCCCGGAACGTTTGTCATGCCAGACGGAGGTAGGGAGTACACGCCCGACCTCTGCCTTACTTCGGTATCCAGAGACGGTACCCCCCTAGCCGAAAGAGAGGTCTTACAGAGTTTCCCTAGGAGCCATCATCGACCCGTCCTCCTCTCCTCCGGCGATTTCTTACGCACTACAGACAGTCTGCCCCTCCCCAGGTGGAACTTCAGACAGGCCAACTGGGAGGGATTCACGCAGCACGTGGACACCGCCTGCCTGGACATTGACCCAACAAGTGTGTCATAAATGCTGGACTTCACCCGATTGATCCTCCGAAGTGCGAAGCGTTTTGTACCGAGGGGCTATAGGGAGTGGTACGTCTCTTGCTGGACTGAAGATAGCGGCAGGCTCTATGAAGAGTATAGAGCGACCGGAAACGAACAGGCAGGTCAGGACCTACTAAAGAGCCTAACAGCCAGGCGACGCAACCGCTGGCGGGAGACGATGGAGAGTCTCGACTTTTCAAAGTCCTCCCGCCATGCATAGAACGTATTAAGGAAACTAGATCCTGACAGGAATCAGTCCAGGAGGGCTCCCCAAATCACCCCTGACGAGATAGCGGCTGACCTGCGACGAAGAGGTCAGCGCGCCCCCAACGAGACGTTTGAACGTACATGCAGAAAGGAGCTCCGTCGCCACGTAAATAAAATGCCGGCGGTTGGCGAGACCGGCGGTGACGTGACCACGGAGGAGGTCAATCGTGCGTTGAGTTCAGTGAAGGCGGGCAAGGCAGCGGGCGTGGACGGTATATTCCCAGATTTTCTAGTCCATCTGGGTCCGGCAGCCAGAGGGTGGCTCGCTCTCGCCTTCTCGGGCATCCTCGAGTCGGGCCGGCTCCCACCGCAGTGGCGATTCGCCCGCGTCGTGGCTATCCTGAAGAACGGCAAATCACCCGTTGAAGCAGCCTCATATCGCCCCATTTCTTTACTACCCTGCCCCCTTAAGTTGATGGAGCGGATCCTTCTGAGCAGACTCGCGCCCTTACTCGATCTCCAGATCCCTGACGAGCAAGCGGGCTTTCGGGCTAATCGCGGTACCGTCGAGCAGGTTCTCGGCCTAACTCAGCACGTGGAGAACGGCTTTGAGAAAAACCTGAAGACAGGCGTCGTGACGATCGATCTAACTCAAGCCTTCGATACGGTCTGAGTCGACGGGCTGAGGCTCAAGCTTGCAAAAACGGTGAGCTGTAGACGGACCATGCGAATCATAAGCGCCATTTTGGGACCTCGTCGCTTCAAGGTGGAAATGGGTGGTTCCACCAGCCGCGTCTTCCGCACGAAGAACGGTGTGCCCCAGGGTTCCGTCTTGGCTCCGATACTGTTTAATCTGTATACCGCCGACATCCCCAGTACAAAGAGTAACATTTACTCCTACGCCGATGACATCGCACTTGCCTACCAGGCAAGAGACTTCGCAGAGCTCGAGGAGGTCTTGAGCGAAGATGTCACCCGGCTAAAACGCTTCTTCGAGCGCTGGTACTTGCGGATGAACACACAGAAAACAGTATCGTCCGTGTTTCACTTGCACAGTAAGTCGGCTCACAAGGGACTGGAGGTCCGGGTGGGGGACGAACTCCTCAGACACGACAGGACACCGAAATACTTAGGTGTGGTGCTCGACCGCCCCCTCTCCTATCGACAGCACGCCATGGCCGTTGCGCAGAAAGTGGCGAAACGCAACGCCCTTCTGAGGAAGCTAGCGAACTCGGCCTGGGGAGCGAGCCCGCCGGTGATGAGGACCAGCGCCGTCGCGTTGGCCTTCAGTGCCGCTGAGTACGCCTCTCCGGTCTGGGGACGGAGCCCCTCGACTCAGCTTGTCGATAAACAACTGAGAGAGAGTCTCCGCCTCGTGACGGGTGCCCTCCCGGGGACTCCGATCGATTGGTTACCTGTCCTCAGCGCGATTCCCCCACCTCATATCCGACGTGAGGAAGCCGATAGGAGATGGCTAGCGAGAGTGCATCACACAATCTCGAACGCAAACCCTATGTGCCCATTACTGTTAGCGTGCTCGGTGGCCCCCGCGACGTCGCGACTCAAGTCTCGCCGTCCGTTCATGAGGGCCCTAACTGAAGAGGCCCCCTCAGCCAACGCCAGGTGGCACGAAGAGTGGGTGAAGAATACTCCAAGAGGGGGAGAGATCATAGAAAGAATCGGTGCCAAACTACCGGGCTTTGACAGGGTCGAGAGGGCGACCTGGTGCGCGGCTAATCGGTTGCGGACCCGGCAGGCGCGAACCAGGAAGATGCTCCACGCATGGGGCAAGGCGTGATTTCAAATGAGGGTCAGCGGGCGCTCTTCGAACTGTCTCACGAAGGAGTCCTAACTCCCGTGGTCCTTCAAGGATTTCTCTCTACGTGTTTGTAGCCTCTCTTCTCCGTATAAGCGGCGGCTCTATTGCGCTCATTACAGGGACCCATTCCGTTGGCGTCGGTATTAGCGTACCGGATATTAGACGCATCAATTGTCGGAGTTGGGCGTCCATCGCGTCAACGGTTGCACACCTACGCCATACTGGACTTGCGTATTCAGCCGCGCTGTAAGCTATCGCTATCGCACTAGTCCTAAGGTACCAGCTATTTTCCGGAAGAGCTCATTCCTTTTTGCCACTTTTTGGGCGAACATCGTCATTTGATTTCTGTACTTTCGGCTACGATCCAAGATAACCCCGAGATTCTTAGGCGCCCTGCCTTTCTGCCGATCCCGACTGTCATTTCCCTTTCTGTTGCTGCATTTTGGAGATGGAACATCATCGCGACACTTTTCTAAATTCATTTTCAGATGACAACGGTCGACATACTGTTTGAGCTTTGCCCCGTCTCTGCTGAAGGTCCGCTCTATTTCGCACCAATCTTTGTCGTCCATTGTCAGCGCTAAATCGTCGGCAAACTGGTATTTGGTCGATTCCGTGTTTGGCAGATCTGATAGATAGAGTGAGAAAAGCATCGGCGAGAGTGTCCATCACTGAGGCACGCCGTAAACTGATCTAGCTACGCGGTCTGCTCCTACTGCCGCCCAGCTCAACGTGAAACTGGCGCTGGCGCAGAAGCGACAACAGTGCCTTTAGGGTCCGTTTGCGACGCAGTATCCCAGTAAGTTTTAGTTCCAGTCCTCCGGTCCACACTGTATCAAAGGCCGGGGCTAAGTCCACAAAAATTGCTCCCACTTTCTTTCCTTGGTCGAATGCGTTTTTGACCGACTGGGTTAATGCCAAAACTTGTTCAGTTGTGCTGCGCCCGGCTCTAAAGACGGCCTGGCTTTTGGGAATATGAGGATCGATAACAGGGATCAGCTTCTCCAAGAGGACCCGTTCGAAGAGTTTATATGTCAGCAAAGCAGAGATATTCCTCGGTATGCATTTGGGCCATTTGGCTCTTTTCCTGGTTTTAGGATTGAGACCACTTCGGCTCTTTTCCATTGCCGGCGGATTTTTCCGGTCGATAGGACGTCAGTCATAGTTATACCTAATGCTTTGCCGTTTTTCACCTTCTCGATCGCACGGTTGATCTCCATCACGTTTACAGATTTGCAGTCAGGCACGGGGAATTGATTTAGAAGATAAAGCAATTATTGTAGCAAAAGTAGCAAGACGAAACAAACTCATTGACACTATATTTATAAAAATAAAAAAGACGCCCTAAAAAATAACAATAAAATATAACAAAAAACAAAATAACTAAACAACAACAACAACAAACCCCAACATAACAAACAAACAAACAAAAAAGAACAAAAACAGTAGGACAGTCGGTTGTTTGGACCCCGCCATGAAACTCTCGCCTGCCGATCGACAAAAGACGACACGCTATCTACTGATAACAGGACATCCTTTTGCAGTGGCATTTTTACTTTCTATGGGCATAACGCAATCTTCTGGGTGCTAGGGGCGGCGAATGTGCTGCTGTTGAAACTATCCCGTCGAGGGAGAGCTAATTCAATTCTATTAAAATATTTGTTTATTGTCAGTTTTGGGTTTCTACATGTTTCATAAAAACATACACAAAAAATCGTATATATTATCAACAGTTTAAACAAGCTCTGAAGAGCTTTTGACCGACAGAAAGAAAGAAAAAAACTACATCAATTGCACGAGCAATTTGATTTGACATGTGCAATTGAAACATCAAATAGGAAAAAACAAAAACAAACAAACAAATAAAAAAAGATGTGGAGATGAAAAAAGAGACATTACAACTTATATAAAATCAAGAAAATACTTAACCGAAAAAAAGAAAACCACCACTTATATCGCCCACATACACTCTTCCACAGCACTCACATGCACGCACGCACGCACACATTATGTACGTGACACGGTCCACCCACCTGCCCACACACATAATATGCACCCCGATTACCCCTCCGCCCCCCCCCCCCCACACACACACACAAATACACACACGGCACACACACACACACACACACACTCTCTCTCTCACACACACACACACACACACCCACACACATACACACACATACGCGCGCGCGCGCGCAATCCTATCTAGATGCCACACAGGCGCGCTCTTTGCCATTCCATGCCAATATTAGATTTTTAATCTGTCCAAAATTTGAAATACTTTTAATATGCTCTGGCAAGTCATTCCAAAGAACAGCGGCTGCAAATCTAAAAATAGTTGGGTTTTTTTTTTTGCCATAAGTAGTACTTCTAAGGCGTTGAATATCAGAGATGTTTGTGTATCTGAAGCTATATTTGTTCTGTTTAAATGAATCAGGTCGTTAAGGCATTGAGGAGCAAGGTTGTATATTATCTTGAATGTTTCGAGGGCGACGCATCTCATTCGTATTATGTATGAGGATGGTATTGAAGCATTTATTACGAGTTGTTCATACGAGCATACATAGTCCTTATCGATGAAACGCAAAGCTCTTTCTTGAATTTCCCGAGCTTTAGTGAGTTAGCTTTGGAGCCAAAATGCCAGGTAAGTGGGCAAAAATTAAAATTGGAGAGGATACAGGTGTAAAAGATTGTTAATTCATTTAACTTCGTCAGATGTTTGCCAAGTCTTTTCGGTAGATTTAACTGCTGTGACGCTTTGCGACATAGACTTTTAATGGGGAAGTCGTCAAACCTAAGCTGGTAGTCGATTTCAATATCAAGTAACTTTACAACTTTTGCACATGATATGTTCGCCGAGTCAAATTTAAAAATTGGGTTTTTGTCAAAAGTTTTCTTGCCTATCGCAATAGCTTGATATTTACCTGGGTTTGCCGGCATGCCATTGATTTTGAATCTGTCTATCAGCATAATATGGCTTTCACTTTGTAGTGTATTTATCGGTGTGTAATAATTGGGATGTGAAAAGTACAAGTATTGCATTGGCATTATAGTTTCCTAAATTCCAATAAAATAAAATAAAAATATCATTAAAAAAAGAACAACAAAAAAATAATTAAAAAAGTAAAGGTCAAAGAATTGATCCTTGATGAACTCCTTTCTTTATATATGTCAACTGACAAACAAAACCAGCTAACTTTGTTGTTTCCTGTTGCTCAGATAGTTTCGGAGTAGGTCTATGACTACAGGTGATAGCCAATAGGCTGAGAGTTTACAAAGGCTTTAGAATTAAAGGTCCATAAGTATAGCAGTAACATAATGATTCTTATCCAATGCATTTTTCCAAAGTAGTTTGGGTAGTATTGTTTGAAATCCATAGCCTTTTCTGAAAGCACATAAGCACTTATCAAATATATTATCAAAATAATTTGCTAACTGTACAGAGAGCTTTTTCATAAATCTTAGATACAATCGGCAGCATGCTTTCATGACGATCATTTTTGTTTACATCCAGGGGATCCTCTTTTTTGTACAGTGGTGTAACCTGTAGCAATTCCAACTTATCAGGAAACACACCTCCAGCAATGGAAGAATTTATTACAGTTGTTATCGTATTTGTCAGGACCGGGGCACTCAGAAACTTGACCGACAAAGTGTCTGCTCCTGTTTCTTTTTTAACATTGATGTTGTAGATAATTTTCCTTACAAATTTTGTCTCGATCTCTTTGAATAAAACATGTCCTCTTTTCTGTATTCGCTTTTTGATTGTGACCTTGTAAAATGTTGATCTGTTTGTTTGTTATGTTTGGTGCAGCAGCCGTTGTGCTGATTGTTGTGAATAATGTTGAGCATCCCATATATTGGTGACAGCTGGAATTAGAACCTGCCCTGTGACAGTTAACACGGGACAAACTGGGAGAAGGATTGATTGTGATCGCCATCTAGACGATCCCAAATGTCAAATTTAATCAAGCGCCTGGGGCTTCGACTTCAAAACACAGATAACAAACAAAACAAAAACTCAGCAACAAACAGAACAAAACAAACAAACAAACAAACAAACAAATAAAACAAAACAAAACCAAGATACTTGAGTACCTAATTGAATTTGAAAAAGAAAGATAATCAGAAGAAATGAAACAAAACAAAACCAAAACCAAACAACCCACCCAAGCTAGTTCGTCGTCCGTTGTTATCACACCACAAGCGCAATCTTCATAATATCAGCAGGAAGAAGAACCGGCCGTGTCGACATGCACCGTGCTGCAATTGAATAAATTATATCCATGTCATGGTTTTACTTACACACTCAGGTCACATATTTCGGGGTCGCAATGCCTGTATGTTGTGTGTAAGCTCAGTCAGGTCTACTAATGCGCGCGTAAGCGAGCCTGCCAAAAAATTAAAAGACATTATCTATAGATGGAAGTCAAATTGCGAGGCAGACAGAGTGACGGACAAACAGAAAGATAGCAGACAGACAGATAGATAGATAGATAGATAGATAGATAGATAGATAGATAGATAGATAGAGAGATAGATAGATAGAC
>JBCIKM010475446.1:0-10236 GCA_039654465.1 Melibe viridis | reverse complement strand
AAAAGAACAATACAGACAGACAGAGAGAGAGAGAGAGAGAGAGAGAGGGGGGGGGGAGGGGGGGAGAGAGAGAGAGAGAGTGAGAGAGAGAGAGAGAAAGAGAGAGAGAGGGGAGAGAAAGAAAGAGAGAGAGGGGAGGGGGGGGGAGAGAGAGAGAGAGAGAGAGAGAGAAACAAAGAGAGCAAGGGAAGGATGCATGAGGGTGGATGTCAAGAGCTGCAGCCATGGACAGCAAGGGATTGAAAGAGATAAGTTTTGACTCAGATGACAATACACAGCAATAGTTTGTTCTTCGGTTTGCTTTGATTTTGTTGTATTTTGTAATTTAGGCCTACTTAATAAAAAATACTTCCACTACTACTTTTATGTTCACTATTAACATTACCACTATCACTATCACTACTACTACTTCTGCTACCACTCTTAGACTACTACCAAGTCAGAGATACCTTGTGTATTGCCTTTGGGCATCCCGTAAGCACAATAAAGGTTATGTTACTCTCTAATAATACCAGCTTTGATGACCATCTATCCTACTTCCACGCATGACATAAGACCAAAGTCCTATAAGGGTTTGTTGATAAAGCTGACTTAATTTGTCCATCCATGCTGCATATCGTTGCTGTTCAGGAAAACTGTAGTATGTTAGTTTTTTAGAAAATTTTTTATTTGCTATACCGCAATTATTTCCCTTTGTGGATCTAATTAGCTTCGTGTTGTAGAAATATCTGTTTTCGTTTTCCTCTTTTTGACATTTAAAATATAATATGAAGTTTGTCATTGTATCAGTCAAAATAATTTTGTTTTTTTGCTCCTCCTGAAGTAGTCATTTCAACATACAACAGTTTTTCTGGACTGCCACGATATGATGTGGCCCCACCTTTTTTATACTTTTGTACTTGTAATGCTCAAGGAGCTTGCTTTTCAGGGTTTGGCACTAAAGAAGTGCCATTATTATTGATATGAACTATCAAAATTAAGGTCTGCCTTCTAGTATCATGTTTAAGAGGATAATTATAAATGAACTTTGACCTTGTTGACCCATGACCCTCACCTGATGGACAGACTCTAACCTCAGGGGAGCGCATTCGTTGAAGTATGGCTCTTCCTCATATACATCAAACACTTTCACAATCCTCTCTCCCTGCAACAAAATGTTCAAAGATTGTTTACTACAGAAATCAATTAAAGAAACCTAATAAGCCTTGGAGAAATTATATCTTTAACTTTTACCTGAATGACCCTGCACAATCAATTGGGTCAGGTACTGTTTACGCTATAAAAAAAAAAATAAAGTTTTGAGAGATCATTTCTATGATTATTCAAAGGAGCATGTGTTTCACATCACACTTTCCAAAACTGAAAAAATGAATTATTGTCATCAGAAATATAAAAGTGCACTCTGCATTACAAAGGCAAATATAAAACAACCCTGGTGCAACAAGTATGGTGATTGAAATTTTAGCACTTTGGTCGAAACACAAAATGTAAAAATTCTTGTTGTTCTCAAAAAAAAAAAAAAAAAGAACCATTTCTTTCTAAAAATCTCAACCTTTATTTTTTTTTTAATTTGGGGAAGTAATAAAAATCTCACATACACGACAGGTTAAGTAAAGAAGAGAGCAATCTTGATCATAGAAAGGAACCATTATAGAGGGTGAGGTGTCCAGTTCTACTGATTCTAGACATTTCAAGTTTTCAGAGTCATAGATCCTGATCTCTTGGCGGGATTGCCTGGTTAAGATAAATGCAAACAGAAAATTTTATAAGTTTTGAAATCAAAGTCACAAATACTATTACATGAACACATTCTGATAGTTTTTATTCTTTTTTTCGAATTGTTTTTTCTTTCGGTTTTTTTTTTTGGCAGCCTGGCTTCACTTTTAAAAATAATTAAGAATGAAAAGATGCACATTTTTTTGCAGACAAACAATAGAATGATAAAAATCAACATTTAGAGCAAATTTCATATCATGATGATGACAGTCCTGTCTGAGGTGAAAATGAAACCCTATTGCACTGTTTTAAGTCTGTGTAATCAGAGAAAATATGAAAATCCCACCAGTTTTACAAGTCACAAGTGGACAATTAATTGCATTATTAAGTCTGAGGTCTTAGCATTGTGAAAACAGTTTGAATTTTTTTTTTTCTTTGGTGAATACCTCACAATTTATTCTTCAATAACATCTGGTATAAAATGCTCAACCCCCAAATCAAGTCCTTTTCTTTTTCTCTTTTTTTTTCTCCTGGGCTTCTTTTTGATAAGACTCATACTACACCATCTTCTCTTAACATTACAAGATGTAAAAATACATTTTGCTCATGATTATGTTTCGTCTTTTTTAATGAAAATAATCAACAGCATGCAAATTAGATTGTTATTGTTACAGTTGATGTGAGGCAGACTCACTTGTTGAATCCGGACACAAAGAGGAACTTGTCTTGGTGCATCCACAGCACACGAGCTCCTCGTTGGCCCTCGGGTCCTGCGCCCTCCTGCAAGGTTCATAATGCAGTCTCATTAGAAAAAGATAAAGGAGGTTCTACAATAGCAGTAGACTTTGTCGCTACTACACTCTATAATGACTAATCAAATCGTTCATTCATAGTACTACACACTAGCCTGGAGTAAGCAATGTATTTATTAGGGTTGGTAGGCTCAATATAAATAAAATGGAATTGGATGCATATTTTCTTCCACGAAATCTGTCAAATATTTTTTTTTTATTTATTCAAAAATCAACACAAAATTAAAAAAAAAAAAAAAAAATGAGCAGATTACACTGATGGCAGTTGTTGACTTTCTTAGTTCATCCATCCACAGTGCAACTTACTAGGGGGCATGGGTTCATTTATTTGGTATTGGTAGACCAAATACAAACAAAATTATATTTGATGAGTATTTTATTCTTCAAAATCCATTCCACCATATCAAACATTTATGCATGAAATAAACACAAATAAAATGAGTGAAGCACAACAAGCTCAAAAGGGCATTACCCTGATCGCAGATGTGGACTTCCTTGGTTCAAAGACTCGTATCTTCCCATCCTTGCAGGCAGTGGCACAAAGACAGCCGCTCTGACTCCAGCCAAAGGAAAATATCTGGCCATGATGGATTAGAGTTGGAATTATTATCACAGTTTACATTTGTCCTCACTGTGATGTCACTGCAATCATCCTACTTCACTCAAAATAATGTGTGCCTTTGTGGGTCACAACGTTTGTCATATATACTTGATGTATGCTTCTCCAGTACCTGATATGGGTTCTTTATCATACTTACTTAATTAGGCCTGTGGCCCCAGCTGGGGCATCAACAATGGTTCTCCACTGTGCTATTGCTATGTACTTAATCATGCCCTAATTAAAACAGTCAGATTTCAGTAGTCCATGATTGTAATTGGTTGAAATTTCTTATACTTAGGATTATAATTTGGATATCTAGATCTATACAAGGAGTTTTGTTACATAACATTCATTGTAAAATCTTTTTTGGGCGCTCTGGTTTTAGACCTTTTTTTTTACCCAAAATACACAAAAAAGTCACTAGGGTCTCTTTTTGCAGAGCTGCAAACATCCACTTGTACCAACAGTCTAACACATATACAGTCATCACAGAAATTCCTCATCCCAATCTTTCTGTCCCACAACTAGGAATTTGTGAGGCAAAGAAAGGTCTGAGATCTCCCATTATAAGTAAAAGAGAGCAAAGAGTAGAACACATTGCAACCAGTCCATAAATTGTTTTGAAACAGAAGAAAATTTTTAAAGATTCAATAAAAATACATTTTCTGTCTACACATGGAATTTGACTTGTGGGGGACCAAGGGTAATCGTTTAATTTACAATCCTTTGGGTCAAGTTGATTTGTTTTGTTTGGTTACCTAATACATTGCTCAGCCCCCCAAAAATCTTTTTGGCATCTGTTTTATTTTAAAGAGTGAAGTCAGGGTTTAATTAATTCAGGTGTCAATAATTCAACATTCCACAAAAACAAACTTGAGAACCAAGCCATTGCAGTGTGGTACAAATCATCAAAAACATTACACTACACTCAGATCAAGGTATTAAGCAGTTCTCCAGAGTGTAACTTGTTCATGATGGGTTTTGCACACACATCAACAGTAATTAATCAGTCTCACTGAGTCGTTCGATAAACCTGAAGAAGAAGAAAAGCATTAATCACATGTTGATTGTAAGGATCAATATGATACAATCAATTTTCTATCCTACCTGATCTTCATGACCTTGAAGAGACATCACCTCAGTCTGCTGATCCAGATCCCACACACGCAAGGTCATGTCATACGAGCCTGTGGCCATGATGCCAGCGGCCAGTGGGTGGAAACTGACAAAGTATATCCTGTCATCATGACCTGAAGACAAAGAAATAAACAACCATAGCTCACGGTATAAGGTTTCATTTGTTGAGCAATCCACAAAGAATGTTTTAGTTATTTACTTGGAGAAACCCTGGCTGAAACTCATATCCAAAAGCTAGTACATGTCAGGCAAGGTTATATTGGAGGGGGATAAACACTGCTGACAATCACTTCATTTTTCCTTGTAATGGCCTATTTACAAGTGGGGGGAAGAACTTCAACATTTAGCCCCCATGGACTGCCCCTTAGGGGTTATCCCTTGGCATTTGCCGCTCGGCGTTTCTCCTTCGGGACAACTGCATTTACAAAAAAGTATGAAGTCAAAGAGCATTTACATGTGGGGATTCAACCCAAGTACCAATGTTTAAAAAGTGACACAACAGCAAATTAGTCAGAAAATATGTACTTGTCAAAAAATGGTGAGCAACTCTGCCAGCATCGATCGGTATTTCCCTTAAACGGCGATCAACACTGTCACCGACAATCGTGGTTCTTGCTTTTATTTCGTGTTTCACACAAAATATGAGTTTTTTATATACCTATAAACACTTTGACACAGAAGTAGATAACTAATATTGAGAGTTAATTCGAGAAAATAGCACCAGTTTGAATTCTATGATGTTTTTTTGCGATAAAATTCCACTGTCTCAGTTTTTGTTATGATTTTCACTTCATTGGGCTCATAGGCTAACTGTCACAGGTGATAACGATCAAAATAAAAGACATAAGATGCCTTTTTTATCATTTTTCTGCAGAATATATGTTAGTTCTTTATGATGACAGTGTTTTTGTCACCTCTGATCAAGATTTTAGCTCCAGTAGGGGTGCCAATGATAGTGACTGATACGAATTTTGATAGGGAAACGCCCACTCCTTGCACAGGTCATAGAAAAAATGTCATAATTTTAAAGCGCCTGGATGGATTTTTAAAATTCAAAGTGATTTTTATTACTTTTGGATTATATTAATCACAAATACCAATGGATTATGTTTTTGAAATCAACTTCACAAGAAATTCAGAGGTTAGTCATGAATTTTATTTATTTATTTATTTATCTTTTTAAACAGGAACATCAAACTACAGCCTCTTTACTTTAAAACAGATCGAAACATTCAAAATTAAGATCATAAAATTATTCTTCAATCTTTCTTCATTACAATGATACCAAACATAAAAATCATCTGTTAAATCTGTGCTCTCTGGTACGTGTTTTTGGACTGCTAGTCACAGGTGAAAAATCTGTCTCAGATGTAAAATGGTCTTACTTAAATTGTCTATAACTGCAGTTAATTGAAACATTGCACAACTAAAATTAGGTTGTTAATCGTTGCTTATGCTTACTTTTGTTTGACTAAATTAATTATAACACAGTTTTTGAGTGCTCTAGTTTTGGGCCTTTCATTTCATGCACCCTATATATTTGTGTGTGTGTGTATGTGTGTGTGTGTGTGTGTGTGTGTGTGTGTGTGTGTTTGTGTGTGTGTGTGTACATGTTTTGTTGTTATTTTTTATGTTGTTGTGTAAAGCGCCAAAGAGCACCTCTTTTGATTTTGGACCTCTATAAATTTGTTTTTGTTTCGTTGTTTTGTTATCCTTATCCCTTTATACCACCTTAGCAGTTGGGGCCCAGCTCTAAAGAGCTAGGAAAAAATCAAGAAATGAAGACAGGCAGAGAAGGAGTCCACAGTGCCTAATCTTACATGGCATTATGAGCAATACATAATGCGTATTACTTGATCTTAAGCCAAACAATAGTTGCTGTTGCCTTGATGGTATCTGCTCATTGAGGCAGAACAATGAGCCCACAGGGCATTCTATAAATTTGTATTAATATTAATAATATATTTATATTATATTCTGCAAAACAGATTGCATTGTATCTTCATATGTTTTGTCATGCATCTACAGCACTTGCAGTTTCAATTTTCAAATAAATATGTCATGCATTACGCCAATTCGAATTGCAAAACAAGTGTAAATTTGAAAAGGTACTTTGCATGTGCACACACACACACACACACACACACACACAAACAGATATACACACACACACACAAACATGCACACACACACTAAAGTATGCACATGCACAAATATATACAAATGTGTGGGATTGTGTGTATCAGTGACACAAAATCAATGTTCCAAAGTTTTTCAGGAGTCTATTTGAATGTAAACCATTGTTATGTCACAAGTGTAGGTTTTGAACAGGATGAATTAAAGATTAAGTATGATTTTTTAAATTAAAAAAAAAAAATCAGGGCTGCACGCAAAGATTTTACCATATTGAGATCAAAGCTTACAAATTTGTAATCAGATTTGTAATGTAATAAGAAACTATCATTCTTATTGAATCTAAAATGATCCCTGCAGAGCCAGCAATACTGGACTCGAGTGAACCAAACTCAGTGCAAGACAAACTGGTAATGAGTTGTCCCCCTACATGATAGAGAAAAGTCGTCCCCCACAAAATCAAGAATCACATGGTGTCCCTTATCATCCTGTATTCTTCCTGAGGTCCAGCATTTGTCCCTGTGAAGGTGGTCCACTGGGGCAAATCCCCACGTGTAAATTGGCTATAAGTTTCACACCGATCAAATACATATTGAATTAGCTATACACCATGCTCCAATCATCAAATTTCTCCTTTCAGTTTTTATTTTTAAAAGCTGGGAATATTATTTTGTCAGTATCAACCTTTTGCGTTAGGAGACTTTGCAATTCTGCAACAGAGTGCAAGCACAGATCAACAGCATATAGAAGAGAAAAGACACCCAATTTGCAACATACCTCGTAGAGAGAATTTAGGTTCAGTCATATTCTCAGATACCCCACCTTCAGGGATCTTCCACACATTGATCTTGGCATTATCAAGACCTGTTTCAAGCAATGCATTATAAAAAAGTGTTACAGCAAAAAAGATGCCAGTAAAAAAAAACAAAAATTCAAGATATTAGGTTTAGTATCAACTTGTGCAATAAATTTATTTTTAAATTTCAAGGTGGTTATTCCTCAAGATTTATAAAAACATGCCAATTTCTTTTCATTTTAGTTTTGCCTTTTCGTTGATTAAACTTGATAGTAAACAAAACCATGTAAAAGCATTAATGGATAGTTTCTTCAAAACAACAAGGTTAAAACTGAAACAAGATCCTTGACATACCCACAACCAGTCTAGAGTCATCAAATGGATCCCAGGCAAAATCGGTCACTTTGCTCCCATTTTGAATCTGAAGGGTGCCTGTATCAGGCAAACGTTCTGCCTTTGAAAACTGAAACACAAATAAACAAGATATTTATAGCTGCAACAAATGGTGAAAGAAAGAATAATATGAAAGCAGACTACACAAAAATTTAGTAATATGACCTCACCAACCAACAAAAGTGATTTTCAGAAGCAACACACAGTCCACGAACTTGCAAAAAAGAAAGGGAGAAAGCACAATTTCACAAAGTAACTAATCGACTTTCACCAAACATTATTTCCCTTCATAACCATTAGTCTTAATAGCAGCATATTTCACCTGGTCCTGTAGGTATAACATGTTTTAGCTGAGATGAGCATTGTTCTTTACCTCCAAAACCTGTAAGCATCCTCCAGCTCCATCTAGTGGCACCACACACCTGGTCTCATTGGCAGCAAACATGTTACTCTCTCCAGGCATAGATTTACTGACATTCCGGACATTGGTGAAGAACTTGCTTGGATGTTCTAGTTTTCCTTTGATGTAGCGGAACTTAGACACCCTTGTCTCTGATAAGTCAATTTATGCAATTAATATATATCAATTAAAGAAAAGGCATTTGCAATAGATGTGTCTAAAACCAAGCATTTTAATTTCTTGTTGCTATGAGAACTCAAAATCATTTTCACATGGCAAAATCTACTTGACAAGAGTAATAGAGTAATGAACAACAAGAGGCACACTATAAAAAAAAACACACATCTCAACCAGGAGTTCCTAACTAACCAGTGGGCAGTGGGTCCTGAACCACCAAGGGGGGGGGGGGGGGGGGTAAAGCCTTGGAAGGGGTGCTGCAAAGGCTTGGCTGAGGAGTCCAGTAGCCTAAAAGGACTATAAAGCTGCTGATAGTAAGCCTAAGGTATGAGATTTCATGGCTTCCAAATGTTTAGGTAGGGGGTCCTGAGTGCCAAAAGGCTGGAAACCCCGAATCTAAACTGCACAAGAAGTCTGAAAAAGGTATTTTTATTGAAAAATTTCACATAAGCTGAATTTCATTGAACTACTTCTAGATTGAAGTATCTTAAGACAGAGAATGATGAAAAGGAAAAATAAAAAAATTAAATAAATGGACTATTGTGTCTGTGCTACCCTTTGGTTCCTACACTTTACTGCAAGGATACAGAGATACAGAAGAAATACTAACTATGAAATGGCTTGATGGTTTTAGGAGTTGGGGCTGTCTCGTTGTCCTGAGTAGTTGCTGTGGTGCAGGGTTGGGCTGTTGGTGAGGAGCTGTCAGGTTCGCCTCTGGACATCTTGGGAGTTTCTTGATCCTGTCCAAAGGAGAAATAATGAACTTATTAAATGGCACATTACAACACGCTTCATTGCAAATGTATTGAAGCTCAACTTGGACGTTTTAATTAGCATTAAGATGATATTGCCACCAATTAGTTCTATACTTATTTTGTTCCAATGTAGGGAAAAAAATGGTGACAATAAACACAAATAACCATTTACTGTTTTTTTTTAATGTAATATTTTCAAAATAATATCAAATGCGTACAAAAGATAACTCTACATTAATGATTTCAATTTGCAAGCTTTGGAAAGCTTGATTCATTTAAAAATACCCAATGGCCAAACAGAGAGATCCCTAATGTTGGCCCTTTCATTTTCCTTTTTATTTTCTAGTTTTGTGCACTAGTCAAAAGTCTGATTCAACTACCTTTATCTACAATGGAAACCCAAATCACTAGAAACAATGAAGAAGTTGAAAACAAAAAAAAATGTTCTTATTTTGTTTGCATTCGCTACTTACCCTATTTGCAGACTGAGACAGAGGATCTACTTGTTCAGATGTTGGCCCGCTGCTTGTGGTGTTAACAGCTGCAGGACTTGGGTCATCCTTGAAAACAGCGCCCCTACGGTCCTTGTGGAGCAGCACTTTATTTGGGAGCAGCTTCACAGTGGGGGGCTTTATAAGAGCATTGATTTTTTCTTTTAAATTGCCACATTTTAAATACATTAAAACAACAACAAAAACGCAGTCAACGTCTCAAACAACATTATTTCTCATCATGAATAACTAAGAAATAACTTTTACGAGTTTGTAAATACTTTCTCATTAATGAAATATATTGCTTAAATCAGCCTCATCAAAACAGCGTCATTACAATATTCTAGTTTTAAAATGCTCCGCTTCCGCTTTTAAATCATTCCATTTTTTTTTTCAAGAATTGCATTTAAAAGGTCTATGCGTCTGATGATTTTCATTTAGCTGTCTGGAGCCTTGGTTTGTAGCAATTGAAGCTTTCCATTTCCTTAATTTTGTAGAAATACTTTATATCTGAGTTGACAATTTGGCAGTGACAGAGTCAGCTGTTTGCAGCAATTGTGACTAAACAGGAACCGGGTTTGAATGTGAATCAGAAGAAATGAGGTTTTTATGGAATGTAAATTCTACCTGAAGTTTTGATGAGTTTTGATGAAAACAGAGCCTATCTACAAAAGTGTGCTGGAGATAATGGGCAAAGCGATTAAGTTAAAAACAGCTGATGCTGATTACAATGACCTTTGGTTTCTCTAACTTCTTCTTCTTCTTCCATTATATCGACTGACTCAGTGGAACTGAGTATTACTGTCGATGCTGTCATGTATGTAT
>JBCIKM010475338.1:0-10236 GCA_039654465.1 Melibe viridis | reverse complement strand
GAAAAATTCAGTGATATTTTCATTCCTTTTAATACAATATGTTTCACAGGTAACATATTGCTTTTCTGGCTATGCCTGTTTTCCGCCATAAGAGTATTTATGCAGCATGTTTAACGCATCACATTTTCCAGGAAAAACACACCTGTGTTTACGAACAAAAAGACCTCTGAGCCCAACACTAGTCTTTAACTGGAGCACAGTACTCACCAGCAGGAGTCCTAGGTGTTTTGGACCGAATCTCACATCGGTAACCGATGTCCGACTGTCAACAAGAGATGCTTTATTAGGCCAACTGTTGGTGCCAGATCCAATTTTACTGTTGGGGCTTTTGGCTGTCTCCTCCCACACCGCCACCGTACGATCAAATGAACATGTAGCCAAGACCTGGCCAAACTCTGGATGTGCCCATCTCACTCTCCATACTGAGCCACTGTGGGTCTGGGTGTGGATTTTATAAAATGGTCTTTTTCAAATTTCCAAAGAGTAGTACCTGAATAATATCATTTCTAAAGCGGTGACAAAATCAACAATTCAAAGAAACACTCCCCCCAACAAAACAAAAAATCAAAGACTGGCAGAATTATTTGACAAGTTTCTAATACTTAACCAAGTGCTTGTCTTTGTTTTTTTTCTGAGATCTTCTGTCCAAGGGTGGCCACCACAGGTCTTTCATTATAAAGTGCCCACTTTTTATTTTTATTTTGGAACAGTGTCTTTTTGCTAGATGAAATACTCTTTTTGGAGTCACTGAGTAAAGTTGCTAAGTCAAACAAGATATATGGCGCTGGCTTCCGGCCATAACAGACGTGTTGTGTTTTTAAATGCATGCCCATGTACACGTCTGTAAAGAAATTTCCATGCTTGGATGAATAAAGAATCATTATTATTATTATTATTATTATTATATGAATTTTTTACAAGGGAAGGTGAAAGATAGTGCTGTAAAAAAAAGAATTACAAAAATAAACAAATGAGAAAAAAAAAATATACTAATAATATTTCATAAAAAGAAGTTGCACTCACTCTCCAGCTGGCTGAGCAATACCACTTCCCGTCCTTGCCTTTATCCCACACCTGAAAGATGAATAACAATTTCATATAACAGAATAATAACAGATTTTAACATGCGGGGTTTTGAAGGACAGTGTCTTATTAATTGTCTATGATCTCTTTACTACATCTAACCCATTACTTTCATATATTGTTTTATTTTGCTACCCATATCCCTTCATACCGCCTTAGCAGAGTTGGGACCCAAGGAAAAACTCTGGATTAAAAGAAATGAAGAGAGGCAGTCCACTGTGCCTAATATTGCGTGGCATAATGAGCAATACATTAAAGGAGTATTACTCGATCTTAAGCCAAACAATAATTACCATTGCCTAGGTGATATCTGCTCATTGAGAAAGACCATTGGGCCGATTTACCACAAGGCACACCTTCATACATACAAAACAAAGACACCTATAGATTCAAATGATAGGTGTCAATGGTTGCACACACTCAAAATAACCAAAATCACAAATTTCAACAAATGTGTATATATATATATATATATATATATACAAGATTGTAGTTGAAGAAAAGGAGACAAACTTTATATTATAATGAGACAACTATATCAATACAACAAACATGTACATGAACAACAACAGAATGAGCCAAACATTTCTTACCTTGACTGTTTGATCACTTGAACAAGTGGCCATCCGCTTTCCATGATGGTCAAAAGACACATCATGGATTATATCAGCATGATCAGCTTTGATAATTTTACTTACAAACATTTCATCAAAATGACAGCAATCTCCTTTTTAAGAGGTAGTCTCCTGTGAAAAAAAAAGACATGGGAGCATGATCACCCCAAAAAAGGTATGGAAAGTGGGTTAACTGTGCAGGCGGCTTTAGTCTAACTGGACTAGTCTATTGTTCCCTGGCGGGACATCCCTTCTCTAGAGAGAACTTTTTTTCTTTTTTTTTTTGGGGGGGGGGGGGGGGGGATTTTGCTAGTGATTCAACCGAAGAACATAAGTAATGGCGGGAAGCAGGCACCTTGAATCAAATATTGCGAAAAAAGTATGAGTACTGAACTGTGTCCAGAGGAGGACAAGACAAAGCCATTAGATACTTTTTTCACAATATTCGACCGAAGACCTGTCCCAAATTAAAATAAAAAGGCTTACAGTTGTAAAATAAAATAATTAATGAGTGATAGATAATTAATACTGACGCACGATAATAATGAACCAAAGAAAGAATCAAATCAGATGGGTGAGATAACTACAGTGAAATGGACGCTTGCAACTTTTTTGACAAGATAAAATGACAGAAAGAGTTGAGACTGATCTCCCTTCGTTAGTCAGAATGCATGGGTACACTGATATAGTATAAAAACACATACACACAAAAGAGACAGCTGGTTCCTGGTTTACATTTCAATTTAATTATCGAGTTCCAGTTAAATAAAATATTTAAAAGGGTATGAAAAAGATATAGACATTTTTCTCGTAATAGGCCTCAAAAAGAGACCGTAAAATGTAGAATTACAACTTCCATTCGAAAGACAATATTCCATATACTAATTAACACCTTCTTCTCACTTCAGACCAAAACATTGACCAGAAAAAATGTCCGCATTTGAAAAAGAAATATTGTCTCCAAACAGTGATAAGATTAAACTATTGAAATGGAAAGTGAGAAAGGGATCAATGGTTTATCGAGGTTCTGTTTTGGCACTTTATTCGGAGACGGCTGGTGATAAAAATGCAACAGTGTGCAAATTAAAAGCTGAACAAGATGGAACAGTTTCACAGTTGGTAGCAGAGGAAGGAGAAGTAATCAAAACAAGGTGCGTTTTACATATTCATAATTTTTGCTTGCTGCTGTTGTTTGTTTTGTTTTGTTTTCTGTTTTGCTTTCAGTCCGCAAATGCTTAAAATGAGGGCTATTTGGGTTTATGGCATGCATGATTGAGAGGAAACTCATTGACCATGAGGTAAGGTGCTTTGTCTCATCTGGAGAGATCGGGTGTTTGCAAACACTTTTGGGGGTTATTCTCTGCTTAGTTGTCAATCCCTGACGGCATTATAGTTCAAGTTCACCTCTCAACCTTGAAGGCCATGGGCTCGAGTCTCATGAACAAATTTTGTTGTTGGGTTGTTTTTCTGGTCGTAAATCACCCCCTGATTATTGGTTGGTGTGTAGGATCGAGCATCTAATCCTATCGTAGACGAGTGATAAATTCAGAGGTCCTGTGTATACTCTGTGCATGTAAAAGAAACTGACCTTTTGAGGCTGAAAAGAGTTTGCCGCAGTCCAGGCACAGTTCCAAATTAATTCCTACCACTGACAATATTACTTGCGATAGAGCTGCAGTTAGTTAAATTGGGGAAGAAGATTTTGGATAAACTGCCAGTTATCAGAGGAGGTTAAGTTTCTGACCTTCATGTTGAAATGTCAGTTTGATTATGACCAGAGTCTCCTTTCTTCTGAATTATTACGCAGGAAAGTTTTATTACTCTTTCCTAGCTGACTTATCAGGTGGGGAGAGTAGAATGAAGTAAAAGGTCTTAGTAAATGCCAATGGCCTTGGCTACAAATTAAAAGTGGGAACCCTTAACTTAATTTGCATCTGTGTCACCCTTCCAGATACCAACGACACTAGTCATTAATAGATTTTACTTGCTTTTAGTGAGTTTTGTTCACCACAAGGTCATCAAAGTCAATGCTACGACAGTATGTCTTCTGTATGTTTTTAAGTCTGAGTAATTACATATAACTTCACTTTTTAAACTCCTTTGGAATGGAGAACACTTGTTGGAGAACACAATGCTACCTTCATTATAATGTTTTTTTCTCCTCTAATTTTTCCGCTCGCAGAGGTGTTTTGCTGAGAGTGCAGGCTCAAACAGATCAAGGATGTACCCACCCCACCATCATGAAGGACATGTGTGCCAACTGTGGAGCAGACCTCAGGGTGTAAGAACCAGTACCTACACTTGACTTGTTTTACTAATTAAAAGCAAATTTAACAACTTACAATGCTGGTCTGTACTTATGTATAAAATAAATGGTAAATAATTTGTTGTTGAATTGTTGAAGAGGTCAGCTTTGTATTTTGATATCTCTCTGTTTACTTTTTCTTTTATCAGAGAAAATGGAGTGGCTGGAGACAGAAAGAAAACCGCCTCAGCATCAGTGGCCATGGTTCACAGCATACCCGAACTCATAGTCAGCCCAGATGTGAGATTCAATTGAAAGCATGCGTTACAGAGCTCATTGGCTGCTTATTATTCTCTGTTGTCTTATGAATCAAGTGAAGATGCGTATATATGCTGTTGTGATTTCAAGTTTTAGTCATGTTTTGTTGTATTTTATTCATTTATCCTTTAAGAATGCATAATAATTTTGCAAAGTTTATGGGCTGGGGTTTTTGTTTTGTTCTCTGTCATTTTCATTGATTAATTTTTATATTTTGTTAGGCCTGAGAAAAACAAGATCTTTTGTAAAAAATGCTGCATTTTAAAATGTTCTCGCTGTCAAATGAATTTTGAACCTTCTTTTATGATAAAAAAAAGTGCTAAGAAATGACTGTTGCAGAATTCTCCCAAGAAAACAGAGGGAATGAGAAAAAATACAGCCAGACTGATTTGTTGGTAGAACAAAAACATTACAGTAGAGCACAATTATAGAGCACACGCTTACAGAGAAGTGATGGATATAAAACACTGATTTCCTGGCACCAAATTGTTTTTCCTCTTTGTTTCAATAAAAAGTAATGTACTATAAGGAACACAGATACAAAGAGCTGACGGTTTGAAATCACACTTTAAAATCCCTCAGAAGTTTTTTTCTCTAAATTTTCGACAAATACAATGAACTAAGAAATTTATGTTCAGTGGATCGTCAGACTTTCCGAATCAGAAGAGCTCTCCTTTTGCGCAAGGGAAAGACTCTTTAGTGAATAACAGCAGGCATTGTTATCGCCGGAAGCATTAACCCATGAAGACTATTTATGATGCCCGTATAGTGCGGCGATGTTAAAAAAGAAATGTTCTGTTGGTTTGTCTCGTAAAGTATAGTATGTCAACCCTTGGAAAAGAGTGTAAATGCTCGTATTTCAGTTATATTATATCAGTGCGGTTAATTTAATTTTGATCCTCTCTCCATCAGTTTCATGCTACTCTTTTCACTCTTTGATCCTGTGATTAAATTGCCGTTTGTTGTATTTGTAACAAAGGGTGTTGAAAGAATCGACTGATGAAGACATTATTTACCCACCACTGTCCTTGGTGGGTCTTCTTCTTCTTTTAGCTAGAGCTATCATCTTGCTTTTTCTAGCACCTTCTTGAGTGCTCTCTTTCTTTGTCTGTGTGTGTGTTTGCTTTTGTTTGTGGGAGATGATATTTTTTTTGCCCTGTAAATCATCTCTCTGTGAAAATGTCCCTTGATCATCTTATTTTCCTTTTGGGTGCCTCTATGATCCTTGTGTGTCATGGTGCCTAAAAACCATCGACAAACAAACAAGACCTTAAATGTGACATAAAATAAGAGGAAACCCTTCATTATCATAATTTTCTAAGAACTGGCAGTTTAGAGATTATTTTCCAGTTGAATGTAAACGATATTGTAATTACCTCCTCAAAGTCCTTTTTTTAAGAATTAACTTTTACTGTTACTTGTAATAACATGTCTTTTTTTTTTTTTTTTTTTTTTTGTCTGAAAATTGCAGCAAGCATTGGAGCTGGGAAAAGAAGATGAAAATCGTCTTTTGCGTCAAAAGAAGCTTGTACTGCTGGTCGATTTGGATCAGACTCTAATTCACACCACAAATGACCAGGTCCCTTCAAATCTCAAGGTAATTTTGACATCAGAGTATCTAATGAAGTTTGAGTGTGGGTTTAAGTCTCAATGATAAAACTGTTGCAGTTTAACCCTTGTAATGCAAGGGCAATAAAACGCCATTTCTAGCCATCCTTTAATCGTGGGAGTAGGCCATTCCCGATTCACTGGTCAGCTGGGAAGGGCTAGGTTGCTGGCTTGTTTACACCTGAAAATGACACACAAAGCACGCCCTGACATTGTCTGTGTTTATTTTGATGCTTTAACCGATGAGGTTTTACAAAAGAAGTTGACGTTGACTTCATCCCACATCAAATGGAATTGTCGGTTCAAGATCAATTTTAACAACGACCAATTTTTGTCAAAAATTTTTGTGCTAAAAATTTACCCTTTTTTTCAGGCCTTTGGTGCATTTTTCCTCAAAAAATTTAATTTTGAGCTTCAAAACTATTTTTTTTTCTATACATAATTGAAAACCAGTAAGTCAGCTATTTGGTATCGTTTCAAGTTTGTTATTAAAGCTGTACTGAGATAAGAACAGTAACATTCTGAGCTCCGTTCTTCCTTCTTTCCAAAGATATCAGGTTTCCTTTTAAGAAATTAGATTTAAAGGGAGTATTTTGTTGTTGAAGTTAACCACTAGTGACCTTAATGTAAAAAAACCAACCAGACCCCTGTAGGCAGCGCCCCTGAAGAATAGTCAGTAAATTTTTACCATATGAACACGAGCATGCAGCCAAGGAGCTGACACTTTGTATCTGAATCCTTTTTGTGTTTTTTTTTTTTTCTCTTCTGTCCATTTAACAAACCAAAAAACCAAAACTCAATCAACAGGATGTCAAACACTTTCAACTATGGGATGGGCGAGGCTTCATGTGGTACCACACCCGCTTCCGCCCCTTCACACAGCAGTTCCTGGAAACTATTTCTAAAATGTACGAGCTCCATATCTGCACATTTGGGGTACGCATGTACGCCCACACCATTGCTCGTCTTCTGGATCCTGAGGAAAAGTATTTCTCTCACAGAATTCTGTCAAGAGACGAGTGCTTTGACAGTTTGTCCAAGACGGCAAATTTAAAGTGAGTGGGAACTCTTTTGTTTGCTATTGTTTAGATTGCCTTAGACATAAAGAGAGTGAGGGGGGAAAGGAATCAGAGGGAAAGAGAGAAAGATAGGAAGAGCTCCTACTATCTTTCTCTCTTTTCCTCTCATTCCTTTCTTCCCTCACTCACTTTATGTCTAAGGCAATCTAAATAATAGCAAACAATGTAGAATTGTTACAAGAGTAGTTGACTACTTTTCAAGCTAATTAGTTATATTTCTTCCTCTGTTTCTCTTTAATATTTTTCACAGTCATATTTTCATTATTTCTCCCCAGAGCTCTATTCCCTTGTGGAGACAAAATGGTTGGCATCATTGATGACAGAGAGGATGTGTGGAACTTTGCTCCTAACCTTGTTCATGTGAAAGCTTACAGATTTTTCCAAGGCACTGCGGATATTAATGCACCTCCTGGCTTGAGTAAATCTGAAAACGATGATATTCCTCAGGTTCAAGATGAAACTACGGCTCGTGCAGATGTTGAAAATGAGATGGATTTGGCTGAAGAGAACTCTACTAAGGTTGAAACTGAAACAGGAGTAGAAAAAAGTGAGGATGCTAGTGAAATGAAAACAGAGAAATCCACAAACGATACCGCAACTCAAGGAGTGGCTGATCTTGAGGGTGAAAGAGAAGAAAGTAAGACCGATGTTGTCGGCGTCAAAGATTCAAAAGAGGAAGCTGAACATAATGATCAAAGAGGAGAGAAATGTGAAGAAAATGATGTGGGAAGCACAGAGGTTGATTCAAATTCCGTGTCCAGTCCAGTGGTGCAAGAATCAGAGAAAAAAGACAGCTCCGAAGTTAAAGCAGAGCAAGGGGATGGTGCTCAGGAGAGCTGTAATGTGGAACAACCACAAAGCCTAGAAGAGGAGAGCAAGGATGAGGATAAGAATCAGAAACTTGATTCAGGGGAGGTAAAGGAAGATGGGAATGAAGAAACGGCAGAAATAGAGTGGGAAGATTCTGATGATTACTTGTTACACTTAGAGGAAATCTTGACTCGAATTCACAAAGCCTTCTACAACATGTGTGACCAGTTAGTTAGTGGGGGTTCAACTGAATTGCCCGATTTGAAAAACATTATTCCGTATGTGAAGAGAAAGGTTCTTAAAGGAGCAAATATTGTTTTCAGTGGCATGTTCCCTGTTAACATGCCAGCGGAGAAAAGTAGGGCATTTATGACTGCCAAGTCTCTCGGGGCAAACATACAATCGGATATTGTCCCTCACAAGTCAAAGAAGTCTTTTTCCCCAGATGCCACCACCCATTTAGTGGCAGCCAGAGCAGGTACGGCAAAGTTCAAGAGTGCAATGAAGGCAAAAGGGGTGAAGGTGGTAACGGGAGACTGGCTTTGGGCTTGTGCCGAACGGTGGGAGTGGGTCACTGAGGAGCTCTTCCTCATTCCGGGTAAAAAAGATAGCTCTACTGGTCCGTCAGAAGGTAAGAAGGGCAAGAAGAGAGGGAACAAGAAAAAGAACTTGTCAGGGAATGGGGATGAAGATGAGGCAGAAAAAGATGGGGATGAAGATGATGTTGATGGCGATTCAGATGAGGGTTCATCGGCTAAGAAAAGGAAAATGGACTCTAAAGATAAGAAGAAGAAGAAGAAGAAGTCAGATAAGTTTGTAAATAGCTATAATCCACTGTTGACTTTTTCTAATGAGGACATAGAGTTCATGGATAAAGAAGTTGATGAAATAATGGCAGAAGATGAGAATGACTCGGATGAATCGGATGCAGAAAGAGATGAAAGAATCAGAAAGAATGTTCTTGGCAGTTCAGCAGACGACTCAGACTCAGATTCAGACAGCTTAGCTGGGGATTTTCCCCGTGGCTGGAAAATGCGGAGGAAATCCCTCTCACCCCAGCACAGGAAAAGCAATTTTGATGAGGTAGACATTACATATAGGGAGGACGAGGAAACTGAGAACGAGTTGGAGAGATATCAGAAAACTGTGGAAGCTTTCGCTCCAAATTTATCTGATCAGGACTCTGATACCTCTGGTGACTCAATCGGATCTGTAGATGAAGAGATTGCTGCAGCAGTTGAGAAAGAATTCTTAGGATCTCTCTGACAGAATCCCAAGTTTACTGAGTTGTGTTTTTGTTTATTTTTAGTTTTGTTTGGGATTCCTTGGTAAGGATCAGGGTGCAGTTATTCTATAGTTTAATTAAATATACAAAGTGGGGACCTCATCATCTTGTAACAGAATTTAAAAAAAAAAAAAAAAGGGATCTTGTATCAATGTTAGAAAATTAGAAATGTTGCGCATCTGACTGTAGTTATAGATAGGAACATAAACATGTGTGTTGGCGTCTATGTGTGTGTATGTGTAGTATGGAGACAGAAAGGAGGGGTGGTGCTGGCAGGTTTGTGTCTGTCACTCACACTCACAGCAGGCACCACATGTTCTCACTACATACGACATAGTGAAGTGTTAGTGATAGTATTTGGGAGGAAAATGGAAAAAAAGTGTTGCAAGAAGTGGATGGCTTTATTATTTAGTATGCCATCGTTAGATGGTTAGATCCAGAGTCGACTATTTTGGTGCTCGTTGGATCCCTTCTATTTTACTAACACTAACCATTTATAGGGAAAAAACGAGGATTACAAGGTACAGTACAGCACGTTTACAAAGCACACTCTTATGAAAAATGAGTGGTTAAAAAGAACAGAATTCATAAATCCCATCTGATATAAAGAACTGCTGATGATACAAAGAAATCATTTGGAATGTCCCAAGCTGTTCTTTATATCAGTATCAGCGCTCTACAATGCCTCATTCGATCCAAGGTTTACTGTATATAAAGAGCAAAGTTATCATGCCGCTAAGGTGTTCTTGATATCAGTGCAGCAGTGTGCCAATCGTATGTATATGCGTAAGTAAATTGTCTTGGTGAGATTTTGTCTACTTTGTGCCTTGATGATCTGCCCTTCTTTCGGTCATGATTTGAGATTCGTTTCATTCTTGTGCCCTGTTTGAGGGCTTAAATTTTGGTGGTGTCACAATTAAACTGACAACCACTTTGTCTGCTCTCAGAATCGGTGGTCACTTTCCCTCTTAATAAAGTTGAAATTGAAATTGAAAAATACCTTTGAAAAAAACAAAAATGGGTGATTGAAGTTTTGCTCAGTTGTTTGTACACAGGGAGGGAGATTTTTGGGTGTTCCAAGTGTTCTCTACTTCTTTGTTTTTTTTTCCACTTTTAATGTAGGGGGAGGGGGGGGGGGGGGGGGGGGGGGGGGGGGGGGGGGGGGGGGGGGGGGGGGGGGGGGGGGGGGGGGGG
>JBCIKM010475117.1:0-10238 GCA_039654465.1 Melibe viridis | reverse complement strand
CGTCTGAGGTACTTCTGTTTTGCCGATAGCCGCTTTGATTGGGAGAAAGATAAGTTTCAATTATTGGTCTTATTCTAGTTAGACATATAGTTGACAACATCTTTCTAATAGCATTGAGGAGAGTTATGGGTCTTAGGTTATGGACGGGGCCTTTAATCTTTCCTGGTTTCAGTACTGTAATCAAAAGACCTGTATTGATATCAATATTATCATGATTCTCAAAAATAGCATTAAAGAGGTCAGCCTGTTTCATCCAAATTGAAAATCTGTCGTGCTTGGACATTCAGGGAACCCACTCTCTCTTGAAGAATGTAAAAAAAAGTCAATTGATATTCTGTCGATTAAAAGCAGTGGCGCTCGCAATGGATGTTACTTCGGGTGTGCGGATCGAAAGATATGGGTGTCGTTTCATGAAACCCACAAGCCACTCTTTCCCTGCAGACTTGTCATTCCATTGACTCGGACGTTTGGTGTTGTTGGCTAAGGCAGTTTCATATGCAAGATGTCTTGCTCTAAAAATTTCACACTTGGATCCCGTTTTGAAGAAGTGAGCCTTGCGAATATCAGGGATGATCTGTGGGTCATTGATACTGATACTCCCTTTTTTGTCAAGTTCAACTCGAACTTGACCCACTTTGTCTTTTGGTACCAGCAGGACATTGATGTTTGGACAAGCAATAGATGCAGTCTGTGTAAAGTCCTCTGCAGTGTTGATGATCGTTCGTCCCTAAAGAATCCTTCTCCACACTGATCTTTTCAATATGCCTCCCACTCCATTAATGCGTCCCTTGCCATGTGCAGTTCCAAAAAAGTTCCAGTCGACCAGTCTAAGTCAGGATGAATTTCCTGGGGTTTGAGGATGCCTGAAAGGGTGTAGTTGTTTTTGCACTGACTTCCAGCTCCATCACTAATTACATGTAGAATCTTTAAAGTATCAGGCAGGATGAACGAAGCTCTTTCCAAAATTGCTCTGTTGAAGGCAGAAACAGAACATTTGTCATGTCTCAGCTCATCACTGATAATTTCAAACGATGTGGCACCATTATTGGTATTGATGACTGCGGTATAAATATTCACCCCTGTAGTGAGCCAGTGGGCCGACATTATTTCATTTTGTTTTTTTTTATTTGAAAAATCCACATAAAGTATTGCTTCATTGTCTTTGAGCTTAGTTTTCATTTCTTTAACTTGCTTCAGTTGGATTTTGGCGATGAAACAATGACGACGCATGGTGTAAAGTTGTTCTGCGAAACAATCTTTGCTTCACCAAGGCTGCATGAAATATTATTTTTTTTGTTATCCTTCCATTGCACATAGGAACATGTCTTTGTTAGGTCAACCTCTTCAAACAGAGTGTCAATAAGTTTGTTCACATCCTGGCAGTGTTCACATTCACCTAGAGAACACATCACTCTTCTGTCAACACACACTGTTTTTGAAATTAATGTCTCAGAATCAGGAAGCAGTTGGGAAGGTGGATCTTCACAAAAATATCAGAATTCTCATGATAAGAGCAGCAGCATACATTGTGGTCTTTTTCAGATACTGGCAAACAATTTGGGGGCCGAAGGCTGGCAAACCTTGATTTTCTAATGTTAACTTTGAGATGATCATTCTTGAATTGTCTGTTTGTTTCCATTACGGTACTGAGCAAAATCTTCTTCTGAAGTCCCTCTTTCTAGTTGTTTATTTTTACAGTGACAAAGTCTTTTCTCCCAGGGCTGTCTTGAGATCATGTCACTCTAAAAAAAGTCTTTAACTGTTTGGTCTCGCTCTGATACTTCAGATGTTTCTTCGCAACCTTCAGCTGCAGGTGACGCAATAAATGCCTCTAAAAGCTTTTTTTACTACAGCAGTTTTCCTCCTAGGAGTGCTCGGCAAAGCTCTTTTAGCTCTCATTACAGCTTTACCATACGATTGTCTGTTGGCAAAAGGTGAGTTTGTCGAAGGCAGTGGAGTGGAGGTGGCCTCAGTGCTTGATGCTGCAACTTTCTTAGCTCTAGACTTTGTCCTTGCGTAGCTCTTTTCCACTTCAATTGTTCTTCGCTCAACACTCCACTTTTCCCTACATCTCTGTTGCTGCACTTTGTTACGACTTCTCATTTCTTTCTTTTTCTCCTCTTTCATCATTTCTTCTTAGCTGTAATCAAAATGATTTTGCAGAAAAGGGTATTTGTCACTTGACCCAAAAAAGCAGCTTGTTTTTCCACTTGAATGAGCAATTTCAAAATGGCCGCCAGGAATTTATGAAAATCCTAAGTCATATTTTTGTAATCTGCTCAAGAATCTTTGAAAGAGAGAGCATTTATCCAATGTTTTGCTGAATATGAATTGGATAGGTCTATAATCATTTTCTATGGTTACTACTCAGCTATATATGAATGGTGACATTTTTCACACCCGAAGACAACTGCTAATGTTTCTTTCTCTATTTGGGCATAGTTACAGTCTGCTTTAGTAAGACTTATTGAAGCGTAGCACACTGATAGTCCATCTTGAATAAGTGCTGCACCATTTCCGAAGTGACTAGCGTCTGGTGATGGTCACTTTTTTTTTTTATCAAAGCGCTTGAGAGTAGGAATTTTTGTAATGCATTCTTTTATCTTTCTCATTACTTCTTCATGTGTTCTGTCTCAGTGTCAAACCACACCTTTTTGTAGCAGTATTCTTAATGGCTGTGTCAATTCTGCTAAGTTTGGAATATATTTTCCAATGTAGGTGGCCGTTCCTAGAAATCTTTGTAGTTTTTTCTTGTCATCCACAGTCATCTGAATAATGGCCTAAATCTTTTCAGGGTTGGTTTTTGTGCCCTCCGGGCTCATGATGTGTCTCAGATTTTTCACACTGGTTGCACCTTTGATAGATTTTTCTTTTCCTAAGGTCATTTTTGCTTGTCTGGCCAAATCTAGACATCTTTTTTTTTCTTGCGTAAAGCCCACACCAAAACATCGTCAAAGAAGCTATCCATCCCATGTATTCATAGGGCTTCCTTCTGTCATAACACGGTACCTTTTTATTTTGAATCGTTAAATTTGTCATCATATTAAGATTTCTCCATTTTTTACCAATTCACTGTCCGGCCATCACCACACATTTCTGGGACTTGATCACACACACACACACACACACACACACACACACACACACACACAGCATGAGACTGAGACCATTTCACTCACACCTGTGTTACCTGGTAGGTACAATAAATGTTACGAGCATATCCCTTCAACAGAGCCTGACCTGTTTTTTGTTGTTGTTGTTGTTTTCCTCCCTTTCCTTTTTCTTTTCTTTTTTTAATACATATATTTACTCTTTTCACCCTCTACTAATCCCTAAGCCTGTCACTCTTTAGAGTCTGAATCACATAGTTAATGATGGGTTATGCCATTAACTCCTTGTACCTTTTCTGTACTCTATGCGAGATCGACCCAATCCCGTACAGAAGAGACCTGTCCTGCTGTAACAGTTTCAGAAATTCAAGCATACTCGGTCTTGCCTTCATATTTTCACATACACGCCCCTTTCGTATCTCCCTGAACCTAGGGTATTCGAAGAGGATATGGAACTCATCTTCGATTACATCACATGACAGGCATTTTCTTTCAGCGAGTTCTGCACTCCAACTCTCCCACTGGCCTCTTTCCACCATAAAGAGGCGTGGGATCGATCTAATTTTGCTAAAGGCTATTCTGATGTGCTTCTCTTCCACGTGCAGATAATGCTTTCACTTGTGGTCTAGTGTTTAGTGGGATTGATCAATCTGTGGGAAGAGGTGTCAGCAACCGAACTTGACCAGTGTTGAAAGTAAATATCGGACAGTCTTTGTTTAAACTCATGTGTGAACAAGCCTTCTTCCTGGGCCTGCTGTTTGATCCAGATTTCACCCATGCCACAGCTGAAAAGGAGATCCCTGACTAGGGTTACCCAGCTTACTACTCTCTGATTTTACCCGCTCCTTGCTGCTAAAAGTTCTTCGTATACGTTCCTTACAATCTTAGGGACTGAGTTATTGATGATTTTCAACCAGTATTGGACAACCCTTTGCTGCATGTTCACATAAAGAGGTCTGGTTCCTAGTTCTCAATGCACAAAGCAGTTTGGTGTATACTAGATTTCACACAGAGAACGGATTTCGAAAATTGTACACAAAAACGTTCAGTTGGGTCACTCTTGCTCAATCCCCACACCTCAGCACAATAATTTAGAATTGGTAATACAGTGGAATTGAAAAACTGAAGTTGTACACATGGCAATATATCATTTTTATAACAAAACTGCTTGACAGGGAACATGGCTCTCCTTACAGATTTCAATAGATCCTCAGTGCACTTAGAGAAGGAACCGGTATAGGACATCAAGCAACCTAAGTATTTGAACGATGGGACTGATTCTATTTCATCTCTTCCATACAGCCATTTGTCTTTCAGACAAAGATTATCTCCTTTCTTAAAAACTACAGTTTTTGTTTTATTGACTTTTACTTTCAGGCCCCAATTAGTGCAGTACTTATACAGCTTGTCTAGACCCGATTGCAAGCCCGACTTGCTCTCTGATACGATCATTAAATCGTCAGCAAACGATGAAAGGCGAATAGTACCACTAGATAGGGTGACACCTAGCATGGACTTGGATAGTTCCTCTTCTAGGTCCCCTACTAAAAGGGAGAAGAGTACAGGGCTTCTCACTTCTCCTTGATTTTTGCCTCGATCTGAGGTAAAGGATCTGTTATCTCCCTTTACAGACAGTTTCATTTTATTGAACATATTCCTAAAGAAATGTATGCATTTAGAGGCGATTGATCGCAACTTCAAATTGGTTCATCGTTATCTCCCTATCAGGTTCCTTAACAAGTCTTACCTCGTCTTCCACTCCGTTGCTATTTACCCCATCTGTCTCCTCCTCCACAGTCACTCCCCCTGATGCCAGAAATGTTCGTAGAAATCTAAATTTGGCAGCTGCGCGTTCGCCTGGTTTTTCCTGAACTTACTCCAGAACGTCTTTGGGTCACTAACACACAATTCAGACAATTTGTGGGCTGAGAGTTAACTGGTTCTATGTCCACTTTTTCATCAACTGAGAAAATCCAGTCCAAAATTTGAAAGTGCTGTGTTTCCATTTGTACTGGCTATAAACCTTACTAGTGGTGTATATTTGTTTATTGAGACTCAAAACTTTCAAATTTGTAGGTTTTTACCATAAAATCCTTCATAAAAATGATGAAATTTGGGTTTGACATTTGGATATAGGACCATGTGATTCACAAAAGTATGATGGTCTTGGAACTCCATCATAGGCCTTGCTGATTGTCAAACTAGAGCTTCCTATGGAGTGTCTCTATTGCAAAATCATGTTGGCTGCCATCCATGACCTTAGAATGTACTAACAAGGCTAAACTGTGAAAATTGAAAGTTCTTACAGGATGCATAATCGTGGTGGAGTACCACCAGTAGCCTACCAGCACATGGGATTGAGCATCTTATTCTCTGGGACCTTTAGTACGAGCGATGAGAGTGTATCAAAGGATTAAGCTTCTTGACAGCAAGCTTAATGTCCCAATTAATAGATTGTCTGTTTATAAGTCTTAGAAGAGACAGGGTTTGCCTCTTTGCCCTTTTCCATGGAAAAGGCTTTATGATTATCGCTTATCTCCAATGGGTCGGGGCGGAGAGCCAAACCCTTTTTCTTCTAAAGACTTAAATATCAAGTGCTCCTTTGGGCAATAAAATCTAGCTCCAACCAAACATCCATTCACACTTTGATAAGAAAAAATAGAAAGAAAAATTTCCCTTTTATTTAGTTTCATCCTGAGTTTGTTGTAAAAAATCCTAAACAAAACAAACTTTTTCACTTCATCAAGTAGAAGTAAAACACACATTTCCATCAGAGAAAGTGCTTACACCTTATTAACATGAAACAGAATGAAAAAAAAAATATAATAAACCTCAGACAATCAAAATAAAGGAAATGTTTCATTTGAATTGAAGTACGGTAGAAGAAAGAAAGTAAGAAGAGTTTACCGCTATTGAAAAATATCGTTCATAACATTTTAGTACATCATAGAACCATCGTGAATCAATAAAATATTATTCAAAGTTTGATTCAAATTTAAAGGGCTATTTGTGGTTGTGGTACCCAACACTGACAGACATGTTCATTCAAAACAAACAAATTCCTAAGTGACAAAAAAGCTATTTGCACATTGCTGACATGTACACCCTGTCTCTTTATGGCATGAACTTAAGCATGGACTTCAGGTCATTCTTCTTTTTTTTTTGTGAGAACAGTTTCAGCCTTTGCAAGTTTTAGTCCTTTAAAAATGTCATAGGCACAAACAGTAGTGGTGGAGGAAGAAGTACCACGGGTTGCAGGTGTTCTAAATATTTGCACTGAGTTGAAGGTCTGTTGCATGAAGCTTGTCTTGTAGTGCATCATCTTTGTTTCTCGATGTTTGTAGAATAGAGACTTTACTTTATTGTACGGCACTTTATCAAATGCCCTGGTGGCTTCCACTGGCTGAAAATTCTTGAAGTCCTCGCCCCTCATCTGTCACATCTGCAGCTTGTTCACAGTCTTCAGAATCCTCAATAGACCAACTGGACTGTAAATTTCCGAATGTCCACAGGTCTTCTCAATTCTGCTGTACAGATTGTCCACCTCCTGGATTGAACTGTGACCCGGTTCACATAATTTCTGCTCCACTGTTTCCACTTCTGGATGCTGTGTCAAGAAGTGTTTGAGCGCAGTAGAGAAAACCCTATTCCTGTTCTGTGGAACACATGAATTGCTCCACAATACAATGCTCTTTAAACGAACTTCTCCTGCATGGTCAGCAACGATAGCATGAAGGAGTTTTAGAACAGCACTTGCTATGTCGTTGCCCCCCCCCCCTCCCCCGCCTACCACTTTGTCCTTCGTGCCAGATTGAGTAAAAGCCTTTCTAACTGACAGAACAGTGGACTGTCATGTTGTAGGTGTTGAGCTTCCTCTTATATAAGAACGATCCTACGTTGGCTCGAGGAAGAGCAAACACATTCTCGAGATTGAAGCAAATCACAAAAGCATCTGCATTTGCCCGGTCCTTGTTGCGTTCTTCCCTAGTTTCCACTTTTCCCTTTTCATGAAGTTTATACATTTCAATTTGTTCTGGTGTTGGGGCACTGTTGTGTTCCTTCTCTTCACATTTGTCGGATTTCGGGAAATGGAAAGCAATATTGAATTCCCCATTGAATATCTCCCGATACAAATGAAGTTTTCCAAACTGACAGTTTTTTTTTTCCACACATTGTTCAACATATTTCCGGCAGAGACTAGTAACACTCAAGACAGATTGAGAGATATACTCCTTATTGGTGTCAGTACGGCAGTATTGGGCCTCTATCCTGGGTAGAGATTTAATGTGCTCTCTGATTCCATTCTTAATCTGTACACAGGGTGTCCAAAACACCCTTTACACGAGTTTTTTTAAAACAAATTCATCAACTCAACAACAGAAATGAGTGGAACAGCTAGGCTGTTAAGAAACTTAACGTAGTCCCTGTCAACGCTTGAAACTTTTTGTGAAAAAAGGCCATTTTGTAAAATTTCCATCAAAATTCTGGATTTGTAATTTTGGTAACTTGGGCATTGATTGGCAGCCCTCTCACGTGACATTCACTTGCCGCACTTTCACGGGATTGCCGGTCACTGACAGTTTCGATCGCTTGCTGTGTGCGCGGCATGGCTTCCCCCATGACATGCTGGACTTGTTCTAAAAATTCATCCGCTTCAACAATAAGTTGTTCTCAACTTTCATCTTCAATTTCTTTTTTGATTTCAGCTTGAATCAGTTCTAATTTGCTTGCTTTTCTGTCTAATTCTTATACACATTTGTTAATTTCATTGATGTTAACACGTTCCATAAGGGCAGCTCTGACTCGATTCACTTCTCTGCTGACCCATATTCTCGCACCTTTTCTTTGTTTTAATATGGGCTCCATCGTTTCTTTACTGAATCACTGTCACCACTTACTTGAGGGGGAATCCTGTGCTGGGATCATTTCACAAATATCTTGTCATCTGTCCGGCTGGCGAGACCAAATTAAACTACTTTACACAACACTGATACAAGACATATGGAAAAACGATTTGTACAATGGCAGTGAACACGACAACTTTAATCCAGAATAATATTTAATGACGATGGAACAAAACAAGGCAGCAGCAGTACGTCGCCATTTTGTTTGTTTTTTCTCACAAGAACTATAACACGTCCAGGTCAAAGGCCTGTAACACACGATATCAACATTACAAAACAACATTCTTTAACGATAAGCATTCTGGTTGTCTTTGTTTGTCTTTACTGTCCGTATAAAGAATGACTCAAGTAAGACTGGAACACCGAATTTCAAAACTGTTTCGCAACATGGGATTTTGTTGGTTTATTTGTTTGTTTGTTTGTTTTATTCAAACATGAAATAACATAACATAACAAAACATAACATGTTCAGAGCTTGTAGGCAATGTGGGCCTTTAAAATGCATATGATGCAAACTAAAAAGTAAAATTGGAATAAAGCCAATGTTTTGTTCAGGAAATCACTGAGTGTCATTATCAAGATATAGAAGAAGACTTAATAAATTCGATTTAATCCCTTTTTATCTTTCTTGTTATTTGGTGGTTTGTTTATTTGTTTGTTTGTATGTTTGGTATGGTCTTCTTTCAAATCATTCTTAGTTTTGCCCCAAATGCTATGATTAAGCTTGGTTTCAATTTTGACTTTTACTTGGTCATTCTGTGTGTGTGTGTGTGTGCGCGTGTGTGTGTGTGTGCGTATGTGTGTGTATGTGTGTGTGCGTATGTGTGTGTGTTCATATGTGTGTGTATACTTTAGTTGTCATCTTACCTGTTGCCATCTTATGGTTTGCCTTACCTTGTTGCTTTTGTCTTGTGTGCATTGTAGTGCCTTTTGGCACATAACTGCAGTGTCCTAATATGTCTTTTGGCACATAAATGCAGGGTCCTAATTAGCCTTTTGGCACATAACTGCAGGGTACTAATCTGTCTTTCGACACTTGACTGCATGGTCAAAATATGACTTTTGACACATAAATGATGGGTCCTGAAGTGTCTTTTGACACAAACCTGCAGGCTTCTTATCAGTCTTTTGGCACATAACTGCAGGGTTCTAATCTATCTTTTGGCACATAACTGCAGGGTCCTAATCTGTATTTTGGTAATAACTGCAGGGTCCTAATCTGTCTTTTGACACATACCTGCAGGGTTCTAATATGCCTTTTGACACATACCTACAGGATTCTAATATGCCTTTTGACACATAACTGCGGGGTCCTAAAGTGTCTTTTGGCACATAACTGCAGGGTCATAATATGTCTTTTGGCACATACCTGCAGGGTCCTAATCTGTCTTTTGACACATAGCTGCGAGGTCCTAATCTGTCTTTTGGCACCTACCTGCAGGGTTTTAATATGCCTTTTGACACATAACTGCAGGGTCATAATCTGTCTTTTGGCACATACGTGCAGGGTTCTAATATGCCTTTTGACACATACCTGCAGGGTCCTAATCTGTCTTTTGGCACCTACCTGCAGGGTTTTAATATGCCTTTTGACACATAACTGCAGGGTCATAATCTGTCTTTTGGCACATACGTGCAGGGTTCTAATATGCCTTTTGACACATACCTGCAGGGTCCTAATCTGTCTTTTGGTACATAACTACAAGGTCCAAATATGTCTTTTGACACATAACTGCAGGGTTCTAATCTGTCTTTTGGCACATACCTGCAGGGTTCTAATATGCCTTTTGACACATACCTGCAGGGTCCTAATCTGTCTTTTGGTACATAACTACAAGGTCCAAATATGTCTTTTGACACATAACTGCAGGGTTCTAATCTGTCTTTTGGCACATACCTGCAGGGTTCTAATATGCCTTTTGACACATACCTGCAGGGTCCTAATCTGTCTTTTGGTACATAACTACAAGGTCCAAATATGTCTTTTGACACATAACTGCAGGGTTCTAATCTGTCTTTTGGCACATACCTGCAGGGTTCTAATATGCCTTTTGACACATACCTGCAGTGTCCTAATCTGTCTTTTGGCACATGCCTGCTGGGTTCTAATCTGTCTTTTGGCACATGCCTGCAGGGTTCTAATCTGTCTTTTGACACATAACTGCAGGGTTCTAATATGCCTTTTGACACATAACTGCAGGGTTCTAATATGCCTTTTGTCACA
>JBCIKM010475010.1:0-10240 GCA_039654465.1 Melibe viridis | reverse complement strand
AGTAGTAGTAGTAGTAGTAGTAGTAGTAGTAGTAGTAGTAGTAGTAGTCGTAGTAGTAGTAGTAGTAGTAGTAGTAGCAGTAGTAGTAGTAGTCGTAATAGTAGTAGTAGTTGCAGTAGTAGTTGTTGTTGTAATGTGTTTGTTGGTTGGTTTTAGGGCACCAGGACATACGAGGGTCATGGATGTCATAAAATAGAAGTAGAAGAGCCCCAAACACTTCCACCAACCTCTCTAAACAGAGAACTGAGTTAGAAAATAGAAGTAGAAGAGCCTTAAACACTTCCACCAACCTCCCTAGACCAGAGAGCTGAGTAAGAAAATAGAAATAGAAGAGCCCCAAACACTTCCACCAACCTCCCTAGACCAGAGAATTGAGTAAGAAAATAGAAGTAGAAGAGCCCCAAACACTTCCGCCAACCCCCCTAGAACAGAGAACTGAGTAAGAAAATAGAAGTAGAAGAGCCCCAAATACTTCCACCAACCTCCCTAGAACAGAGAACTGAGTAAGAAAATAGAAGTAGAAGAGCCCTAAACACTTCCGCCAACCTCCCTAGAACAGAGAATTAAGTAAAAAAAAATAGAAGTAGAAGAGCCCCAAACACTTCCACCAACCTCCCTAGAACAGAGAACTGAGTAAGACAATAGAAGTAGAAGAGCCTCAAACACTTCCACCAACCTCCCTAGAACAGTGAACTGAGTAAGACAATAGAAGTAGAAGAGCCTCAAACACTTCCACCAACCTCCCTAGAACAGAGAACTAAAAAAGACAAGAGAAGTAGAAGAGCCTCAAACACTTCCACCAACTTCCCTAGAACAGAGAACTGAGTAAGACAAAAGTAGAAGAGCCTCAAACACTTCCACCAGCCTCCCTAGAACAAAGAACTGAGTATCACAATAGCTTCAAAAAAAAAGAAAAGAAAGAGTAATGGACGAGCCAAACACTCCCATCAAACACCCGAGCCAAACTCTCCCAACAAACACCCAAGCCAAACACTCCCAACAAACACCCGAGCCAAACACTCCCATCAAACACCCGAGCCCACAAACACCCGAGCCAAACACTCGCATCAAACACCCGAGCCAACCACTCCCATCAAACACCCGAGCCCACAAACACCCGAGCCAAACACTCCCATCAAACACCCGCAATGTTGTAGCTGGCTTTGAACTGTTTATTGATTATTTTCAGCGCCATGATAAATAAAGCAATATAAAGGGTCATAGAAGAATTTAAAGGCATGATATACACAAGGATGCATCAGATTTTATTTCATGTAAAATTATTGTAATAAATATATAGCATTTATATAGCGCTTAACCACAGTCGTGACCATGCTCTAAGCGCTTTACAACACCATTTCCCTGGCAGACAACCAACATGGAACACATGATGAGACAAACAGCCTGTTAGGCGCTTTACAATATTTCGGACAGAGACAAGATTGTCTGATCAACAACCAGGGGGACCTCCGAGCTTTACATCCATCTCCGATAGGATGAGGTAACTGTGGTGGAGTGCCTTACCTAAGGGCACAACATCAATGGCCAGAGGCTATACATGGGGCAGCTGATCTGGGGAGTGACCCTACGCGTCACAATGTGTCACCACTCCAAACACTGGCCACGATCGTGGTTGCTTGACTCTCGCCTGCAGCGAGTTGTGTTAACCACAAAACTACATTGATACCACATAAATACATTAACACACATTCATAACACTACAACGAGGATTCTCATCCAGCGAAGGAAGGCTGTAACTTGTTAGTAAATAAAACAAACAAAAAACAAACAAAAAAGTAAAGTGACCAATTGCGTTTATCTTTTTTTTTTCTTTTTTTTTTGCACTCATCCATGATCACCACCATGCTTTTAGTCTTAACGCTTCGTATTCACATCCGCTGAGAGATGATAAGTACATCTAATGCAGATAAATATTAAATCTTTGGTTTATGCTCAGACTTAAAGCTAAAAAAAAAAGAAAGAAAAAAAAATTGGTTAGGTAGGAGTCTGAACTTTAACCAAAAAAAAAAATTGTACTATAAAACTAAAACTGAACACTTTCCAAACTCGATGGTCTGATTACCTGACAAAAGCTTTTTTTTTTTTTTTTTTGTCAATGCGATAAAGTACAAAGAGTTTATAGAAGTACAAACAAAGAAGAATGACAAATGGTCATTTAAAACTCGAAAAGTAACCTGATCAGTTAAAATAAGAAATATGGCGGACACAATTCTCATCACATTTTACATTAAAGATTGAAAATATGCAAATCATGTGCATTTTGTCTCGTCGTAAATATCTGCCTATAAAATCAGGATTTAGAACGAAGACTAAATAAAAATATCTGCTGAATCTCCAATACAACCACAGAGTCTAAAGCCCTCACAGTGGTGCAATCATCAGTCGATGTCATTGTCCGAACACCCTGCAACGCTGTTGGTAGCATTACAGTGCACTGTGCTAAGCACAGGTGAACCGTTCTGACAGGATTAATTTCCAAAGGTGTCATTTAAAAACTCATCGAATAAAATTACAAATTTTAGAGGTCATTGATTATCAGGTACATCACATGCATAAATTATCATTACCATTATTATCATTATTAACATTAATATAAATAATTGACATCATGACCACTGAGCTGTAAACAAGACAACAAAAATAGGACATCATAGAAAAGAGGAAAAAGTAAGACAATAGACTCTGCGTAAAAGATAAGAATTTCCCACCCGGGACACCCCCCAATCGCCCATGTTGTGGGTTTTAGGGCACCACAACAATACACAACGGGTCAAGGAGTTGAGGCAGCGCCTGAAAGGAAAGCGAGATGATAGATTAGTTGAAAGTACAGCTGAGTTTGACCCCGTCAGAGACATTTTCACAGAGATGATTTACAGGTTGTAAACATATTATGATCTCTCAGAAACATGGTTTAAAATGTTAAAAAGTGGCATCTGCCACACACACGCAGCTAAAGGCACAACATGCAGGGTTAAGGCTGTCTAAGCCGAACCTACAGAATGCAGTGTGAGTGGTTATGAAAGAAAGCACTGGAGAGAGTGCTTGAAAAAGTAAGGAGATAGTTCAGAGGCCCACCAAGACTAAACTTGCTCTCGGTGTGTCTAACTAAATTATGCCCACATTGACAGTAATACTCAGTTCTAGTCAGTCGATATAATTGAAGAAGAAGAAGAAGTTCTATCTGGTTAAAAGAAAAGAAACAGAGGTAGCGCTAACTGAGGACACCAACCACAAACACTCAAGCTGAAAGACAAAGTTTTCTTTAATCATAAGAATTAAAACATCATGTTTTACTCTTTGCATGTAAATATTTAATGTAAATATTGCATGTAAATGATTTGTAAACTAAAATTTCACCCAGTCTGAAAAGACGGTGCTGTAGTATATTATTACTAATATATCAGTCACACAAATAGACATGAAGTTACAATTAATGTTTTAAAGCCAAAGATCTTTCCCACCAAGCTACTAATAACTCATAAAAAATGGGCATTATATATATATACAAATATAAAAGATACAGTAATCAAACTGCAAAAAATTGCACAAACAAGGGAACTGCTGACTGGAAAATAATGCAATTTGCGAAAACAATGAAACAAACGAGCTCATGAAATTCTAACACATTCAAATTACTGAAAGATACCAGGTAACTCAGGAAAGACGCATCACATGATGATTAATCTTCAACTTCAACTGAAATTCAAAAACAATTACAGGTTCTAGAAATACAAAACTATTTTGCGATAGGTTTGTTTTGGTTTGGAATGTGAGTAACACATTCACGTTTATGTGGATCAAAAGAATTATGTACCTTTTTAAGAAAAAAAACAAAAATTGTATCCTACATATTAAATATACCAATGAGTTCAATGCAATTTATGATTTTCTCAAACTGATACTACCTTCCACCCTATCAAAATGCATTCCAAGCACCAGAATATTACAACATTGTTGCAGATATAAATAAAAATTAAAAAAAAAAAAAAAATTTTTCATTATACAACCTTTCAGATGTTTCATTCATGAAGTGACGCAAATGAGATTTATTGTGTATTGTACTCAGAAGCAGCAGATACAAAAAAAAAAAAAAAAAAAAGAAAATTATGTCTATTATAACTAGGTGTGTGTTTATCACATATATATAAAAATTTAAAAAGTGGGAAGATTACCCGAAAGTAAAAATCTTACAAACCAATAAAAAAAAATGTTTGCTATTTGACCCTGGAGGTTAAAAGGTGACACAGTTCTTTTTTCCAAAACAAAACACTTCTATACCTGACAAGATCAGCTAATGAATTCTCAAAACATAAAATGAGCTACTTTCAGGGAAAAGATCAGGATCCAGATCCAAATGTGAGTGCCAGTACTTACATATTTCAAAAATGATCAAACTGCATTTCTGAGTTTAAAAACCATCAAAGTACAAGTACAGTGAAAAAAAAACTCATCAGTGAAATGAGTAAAACAAGTGAAAAGGAAGACCAAATTGTGTTATTTGCTAGCAGCAAAAAAAGGGAGGAAAAAAAAAAAAAAAAAAAAAAAAAAAAAAAAAACAAAAAAAAAAAAAAAAAAAAAAAAAAAAAACAACTGTTGCCTTTGAGATAATTCAACATCAATCTCCTTTGTTCAAATTCAAAGCACTTTGGGAGAAAAATAAAATACAGCAACTAGGTTGAGCTGACTGGGAAGGCCGCACTGCATTGTTTTCCACAGTATTTAAAAGCACACGTTTAAAGAAAGTAAGAGAAGGTTATGTCTACTTATCTATCACACAGGAATTTGGTATATAAAAGGCTTAATTAAAAATGACGAGACATTCTACTTTTCCTATAATCAAAGCAGTGTGAGGAATCCAATCACGGTTATCTTTCGTGCCATTTGTTCTGAATGTATTATAAGGGCTTGCCGTATTCTTGTATAATTCTATCATCAGATGCTGATGCTGAAGAAATAAACAGACTATGACTATCATAACTATAACTACTATTAATATTTAGCTGGAAGATTTTTAGGACTCACACTAGTATCATTCATGGACCCTGGAAAAAAATTCATATTATTACGCTTAAAAAATCAAATTGAGCAATTTATTATTTTTCTAGTTATGGGACTTAACTCAATTCAATTTTTCTAAAACTTCACAAATAAAAAAAGATGAGCACTCTGTTTAACTTTTTAACTTCACAAGTGCAATTGACATACAATAAAAATATAATCGCGTTAAAGAAACATAATCACACACAACCTTGGAACAGTAATTCCTAAGCGGAAATTTCAAAATTCAAAGGTAAACAAAATGTTTCTGACAGGTTAAAGCTGCATCCAAATTTTGTCCGATTCCAATTGCAGGGTAAAATCAATTGAGGTAGACATATAATAAAAAAGAGGTCTTAACATCATAGTAATGAAAATTAACAATTTAAAAGCTTCATTTACTCTGCCTTGGTCCCTTTTAAAGAAGTACTCATTAATGAATGGTTTGATTAAAGTAAAATAGGTGCCTAGATACATACAAGGTTACACTGGCCTGTGCAATTATTTTTAAAATACCTTTTCTCCAAAAAAAGCCAAAGCCCTAATTCTTGATTTAAATGATGAGAGGTGAAGGCATGAAAATGAGAAAAGAAAGTCAATGGTTTCCTTACATCATCAGCCACCAACTGTAAAGCACAACCACTACCACTACCACCACCACCACCACCACCAACACCGAAAGATCAGATTGTGAAAAAAAAGGAAGAAGAAAAGAAATAAATAGAGGAAGAAGAATCAGAGATCAGATTTTTTTTTTTTTTCAATGGGTTTATTTTCTGTTCATCTTGTCACTAGCAGGCCTGAATGTGAACGGAATGCAAGCTTAAATATGATAGGGTGTTTTTTTCATTATGCTACAATTTATGATTGGAATAACTAAAAAAACAAAAAAGATAGAATGCTCTGGATTCCTACCAAGGCTTAGTAGGTATTTCTTGGCATTTTGTGTCATACCTCTTTGACAGTTGCACATCTGTAAAGCAAGTGCTGTACCATCTAAATAAACGTGTGATACTTAAAAAAAAATGATGGCTGTATATCTGTTTTAAGATTGATTGAGAGTAATTCGACCGCTATGATTAACCACTCAACTGCAGTTCCTGTATCATTATTGCAATTATTCTACACAAAAAAGGGTGGAGAATGTGCTATTAATCATCCCATATGACAGCAATAACCATAACTGTAAAACCAGTGAATGCACATAAAATATCAAGAAAAGATCTATTACTGCCATTTTTCCAAGAAGTGTTGAGAATTTCCATGAAGGTTACAAAGAGAAAAGCCCCACACGCTAACGCTTGGAGAATGCTGGAGGAAAGTCGGTGAGCAACTTCATCAATGCCGGTGGATGTTACAGAAATTCCGATGGCTGTGCCAAAAGGTGAAATCAGAGCAAACGCTCCCATCCAGATAGCTGCAAACTTCGGGCTTGAAGCAGTCATGAACACATCGAGTCCTAGACAAAATGACACAATGCATTTGTGAAGCGCAACAGCAGCAAAGATTTCCCAAACTGTTGATGCATAATCCTGAAGTCCCAAGGCCAGCCCGTCAAAAATTGAGTGAAACGAGAGAGCCAAGAGAAGAAGCATACTTCTAAGTTTAGGCGACTTGTCTGTATCTACGGATCTGATGGTAATATCCTCGTGTAGATCCGTATTTCCTACCACATTAGTCATATCAGCTGACAGATATTGAGCCGCTTCCAAGGAACCATTGGTTTTAAGGCTTTGAGCAACTCTTGGAGTTTGATGCTCCGGGCTGATCATGATTGATTTCTCCTGTTCTCTCACACCGCCATAGTCCTTCCCTGCACTGTTCTGAAGCCTCTGAGATTCCTGCGAATCACGGTGAGAGGATTCAGCATGATTCCCCGTGCTGTGTTTGTGATCAATGATTGCATGGGCAAAATATTCTACTGCCGCTGTTAAAAAGAAACCAAAGATCATCATTACATTGTAGAATGGAAATTCTGAGTCATATTTAATAAGAGCTTTGTACTTGTCGAATTCTTCAGATCCCTCAGGCAGCATGCTGAGGAAAAGAGCTCCTAAAAATACCCCACCTGCAAAGCAGTTTGCAAGTTTGACAATTCTGTCCCTTCGTTGAATCGATTCAAGTGATCCTACTTTTCGTCGAAGAATGAGAAAATAAGGCAGGATTCCAAACAGCAGTGACAGCAGCAGGGTGAGAATCAGACTGAAGATTTTTGCCCACAATGCATCCATATTTGGTCGACTGACAAAAACAACCCCTGAAATAAAAGAATGTCAAATTTGTGAGCATCATGGTTGAGATTGAAAGCAGTGGTAATCAAAATTCAACATTGTACAATGTATTGGATAAATATACAGCGCAACGCATGACCAAAAGAGAACAGATATGAGGAACATATGGTGCATGGATAAGCAAAGAATGAATTTTTAAAAATGGGGCATGGAAATTTCCTTGTCTTGTTATAAATCCTTATCCCTTCATACCGCCTTAGGACCCAGTACCAAGGAGCCAGGAAGAACTCTGGATCACAAGAAATGAAAAGAGGCAGATGATTAGTCCACCTTGCCTAATCTTGCGTGGCGTAATGATCAATACATATGGGGTATTACTCAATATTAAGCCAAACAATAATTGCTGTTGTGTTGGTGGTATCTGCTCACTGAGGGAGATCAATGAGCCAATTTACCACAGGGCATGAAAAAGTGTTTGAATAGTAATGAACTGGTGCTACACAGAATATGATATTGTGCCTGAGTGGCCAAGTCTTTATTGATCGGAACTTACATAGCAGGCCATTTACCAGAGCAGAAATGTGAGGCCATACAGAACAACGGTAGGGTGGTCAGGCGAATGGGTGCCATGGAAGGTCCTCGGTTCTATTCCCTCCTCTACTTCCTGTTTTTTTTTGTTGTTTTTTTTTGTTTTGTTTTGAGTTTTTTTGTTTGTTTGTTTTTTTGGGGGGTTGGTGGTTTTGTTTGTTTGTTTGTCGGTTTTTCCTTTTTTTCTAAGGCTTCGAACTCAACTAGAAACTGCCTTTGCTATATTCTAAGAAAACGTTGAAAACATGGTGTGCAGTCTGCAAAAACACAGAACATTGCAGTAAGACTTTTCAATTTAACAGAGGTAGTTTCGTAGTTGCTACTCACCGGCAGAATTCAAAAATAAGAACAGGACCAGCAGCAGAGAGATAACAGCGTTGGTAATTTGGTCACTGCGTCAGTTTTTTCGAGCGAAATATTCAATCCAGAAAAAAGGAGCATGGGTACAAAGTCGCTTTTCTGTGCTTGACGTCGTTTTGATACTTGTGGTATTATGCTATGGAAAGTAAATAAAACGATAGGAGGAATTAGTGGATACGTTTGAGAGAGAGTCAGCATTTTCCAACTTACAAGTCTAGCATCGCCCAAACACAAAGACAGATAGTGTCACGAGGTAAACAAAAATGAGCAAGACTCATTCCCGCTTCACGATTTGAGAGGCGGAATGTAGGATAATTTATCTAGAATTCGAGCATTTAACACAATACTAATGCATTGCGAGCGCGTATTGAAATAAAAACTCACGCGTGTGCGATGTATCTAATTTTAGAGTTCTTTTGTTGACAATTTCTTCTCCGAATTCTCGGGCCGTGTGCAAATTGACATTACCTGAAAGAATGAGAACGACCTCCACTCTGTGAAGTCCTGGGCAAAATGAAGGGCGTCGTTTGGCTTCGTGGCAGCTACTCGAACATTCCTGAGTACTGGGTATCGAAGTATACAATGACTTCGCACAAATCAATGAACATTATGCGAAAAATAGGTTACAGGCTTTCTTTGCATGTTTTTACTATCAGTTTGGATGTAATATGAGACAAAATCGTACTTTATAACGGTAAAGTATTCATGTTTGTCCAAGAGCAAACACTTTGGGAAGTTGATAGCTTCATTGAAAATAATAAGTAACTTCAGACAAGATATAGCCCTCAAACTGAAAATTTATGAGCAGAAGCCAAAGCAAAATAGGAGAAAAACAAGAGTAGGCAGAGATGGATTTGAACCCACGACCTTACACAGTACCATTTTCCAAGCGAGCAGGAGTAAGGGACATAATTTGTTGGGTTTTTTGTGGGTTTTTTTTTGTTTATTTTTGTGGGGTTTTGTGTGTGTGTGTGTGTGTGTGTGTGTGTGTGTGTGTGTGTGTGTGTGTGTGTGTGTTTTTGTTTTTTTTTATCGGTTTGAGCATGTACCTACCTTGATTCAGATTGAGTGGCTCAGTTTAAATTCTCATTGCGTATTTTCTTTCATTACTCTATAATAAAAAAAAGAGCAACAGTCATTTATGAAAGAACTGTGCTATCGTTTAGATCATTCGAATAATTTCATTCATTTTAATTTAATGTCTCAAAAAATGTAAATAAAATTGCCAGCGCATCGCTTAACTCGACTACAAGTCTGATCGGTTCTCTGGGACTGAATATAGAAGTTGGCGTCATGAAGGTAATTTGCCTCGTTCTGACTACAGCTAGTTGATGGAGGTCAACGGTCAGTAAGACAAAAGGAATATTTCCTTTTGTTCTACACATTAACTGCATACAGTCATGTGCTTCTCATCACGAGACTTGCAAAGATATAATTGTATGCTATATCAATAAATATCACTCTTCATGGAACGCGGAATGACTCACCACCTCCATTTCGAGTCCCAACAATTTCTTTCTTAGCCTGGGCTATCTTACAAACTTTCTTGTTGCATCACGACACATTTGGAGTGCAATAAAGTGATTGCTAATTAGTTTACCTGGTGACCCAAATAAAAATATTTTTAAATAAAACCCACTGTGACACTCATTACCCGTTCAATGGTCATATTGTTTGCCAAATGTGTGGAATGATGTGATATTATGTACTTATACAGTCGTCATAATATGGAGGACGCAGATATTTCATTTGCAAGAGTTAATATAAAATAGAAATGAAATACTTAATAAGAGCACGCCTCCCCTCCCCTCCCGATTCTTGGGGAGCAGGGTGGGGGTTGGAAGGGCGGGGGTTAATAGTTGTCACATAAGTTCGTTTTCATTTGTGTATTTTTCTTTTTGTTTGTTTGTTGTTCTTGTGATTATGATCATTATTATTATTATTATTATTATTATTATTATTATTATTATTATTATTATTGTTATTATTATTATTATTATTAT